>CDFC01061662.1:137198-160746 GCA_000826385.1 Acanthamoeba rhysodes | reverse complement strand
TGTGTGTGTGTGTGTGTGTGTGTGTGTGTGTGTGTACCTCCCACGACTTCTTCAATCGTGACACTGGAGACGAGTGGAGGCCGGACATGATTTGCATCACGCCATTGAAGTTGTTGCATTCCGCCAATTTCTGTTCGGACATAAAATAGCAAAAAGTATGAGTTTCTTCCTCGACTGACCGACAGGTGCGCTGCGATATCAGGTACCTTGCCGAGAGTGATGAACTTCTTGATTGCGTTGACGCGGTCTGTTAGCTTCACCTTGTTGACCACTTGCGACGTGACCCAAGCGCTCATCTACGAAGCACGCGAACGCAACGTCGATCGTCGAGTTACATCCATAACAAAATCAAGTACTGCTGAAGATAACATTTCTGTACGTACCATGTTGAAACGCTTGATGATGGTCAGGATGTTGGGTGAGGTGATGTGCTTTTGCTTGCTGTTGGACCACGCCTTGTTCAAGCACTCGCTCGGACGTATCTTTCGCCACAGCTCGTGCTCTGCAGAGAAAGAGAACAGAAAGGAAAGGAAAAGGCTTCAGCACAGGCGCAAGCAAGCGGGGAGTGCGGACGACAGGTGCGCGCATACCAAGGAGGCACATCTGCTGGGCGAGGATGCCCACATCATCGATGTCGTCGATGTTCAGCTCCTTCGCATTCGTGGGACTCACCGAAGGCGGCGACAGATCCTGACTCGTTTTCTTCGCTCGGTAGTCGGCCTCCCACGCCTGCAGTGCACACCGATCATAGCTTAATAAACTAAATAAACGCACAGATAAGTAAGTAATCACAACTATCTGCAAATACCTCAAACGTCTTTCGGAGTTGTTCGGCTGCGGGTTTCATGTACAGCGGCAAAATGTCTGTGATGAAAGTCTGACAAAACGCACGCACGCACGCACGCACACGCAATTCAGCACGATTGGTGCGCCCGGCTGCAGGCTATAGAGGAGGTCGAGGAGCAAGTCGTACCTCGAGTTCATACATGATGTCGCCTGAACCAGAGTCGCGGCCCTCCTTGCGGAAATCGTACCCGTGCTCCTTCATCCAGTGTTTGAGGACCATCACAACTCTGGGAGTGTGTGCGATGCGCGTGTGGTGCGTCGGGTGAGTGCAATCAACGTACAACATTCTCAGTGTGGAGGAGGCCGTACTTGATGCGGACCAGGTGCAGCTGCTGCTCTCGCTCCTCGTCGCTGAGGTAGGGGTCGAGTGGCGTGAATTTACCGATGTATCTGTGCAGCAGCTTGCGAAGCAGCTCTTGCGGAGTCATGAACGACCTATACGTAAGCATGAACGCGTCCCTGAACTTGGCGTCTGTCGTGTTTGCTTACGTCAGCGGACCGCCACGAGTGTTCGTGTGTGTCGCGCATATGTGTGCGTGCGTGCGGTGTCCGAGGACTTGCCTGAGTATTTGGGCGTGGTGAGCCATTCGACGAGCTTGTCGGCGGTTGCGGCCTTGACTCGGGGCACCTCGGTAGGACTGGCGGCGGGCATGAAGCGAATCTCGGCCGAATCCTCCTCCACCGCCCACAGCGCCGGTGTCGCCGATGAGGCATCAACGCTAAACGCAGCGCTCCCCAACGCGCTCACGCTCGCACCACTGCTGCTGTGACCAACCGACTTTGACCCGTCGAAGCCGCGGCTTCTGCCGCCGCTGCCGGCGCCCTCGTCAGTCGCCAAGTCCATCATTCGCTCTGTGCCGGGCGATGTCGAGAGCGAGAAGTCGAAAGACGATTCGCGTTCGACCGTGCGATCCCTGTCGTCGAACGAGCGCTCGCGCTTGGCCCGCATCTTGCGCATGTTGCGGCCGAGCCACCCGGCTGAGCCGCTCTCGCCCGGCAACGAGTCCTTGCGCTCGCGCCCGGCGATGACTTCGGCCTGCGCCTGGGCAGCGACGAGTCGTTCGAGCTGCCGTGCCTCGTATTCCTCACGAGCTTCGGGCGTGAGCCCCATCAGAAATGATCCCTGCACGCGCATCACCGGATAAGGCGTGTGCGCGCGTGCGGTGGTGCGCGTGCGCTGGATATACCTTGGGAGTGCGTAGGTCGCCTTCCACCTGGGTGTAGAGGGAAAGCAGATGGGCAACCGCTTGGCCGACCTTCTTCGGCGAGGCGCTTGCCGAGTTGTCAAAGGCGCCTTCCACATCCTTCGTGGCAGCAGTTGTCGCACGTGCATGAGTTATCACACACGCACGCACACGCACATACACCACACTCTCACAAGCGCGCGCGCGCGCAAGGGTACCTGGAAGTAGTAGTTAAAGCTGCCGTCGAGGAAGTCAGACTGTGACTTGGACAGGACGAACTCCCATTCGAACAGGGTCTGGCCGATCCAGTGCGCTTCTTCGCGCGTGATACCAAAGTTGGTCTTGATCCACTCCACCGCCTCCGAACCTGCAGCACCCAAGCACAAGCACCACACGCCCGCGTGATTGTAAGCTCCCCGCACGGCCTGCAAAATACGCAAAATAATAAATATCGCGGAAGACTTGTAAATAAATAATAATAAATAATAAGTGGCCCTCAACGACCAAAGAGCGAAGAAAAAGAGCGAAAGCGTAGGGGGGGGGCTCGCCTTTGAACTTCCTGGTCTTTTTGATCTTGTTGAGGAGGTTCTGTTTCTTGATTTTCATCTTGGCCACGGCCAGCCCGCAAGCCGGGTCGTGTAGCGCCGACGCCACCATCCGCACCGACGCCACCAGCCCGGGGTCGGCCTGTGGCGTGGTGGTAGCAGCAGGAGTGGCCGAGGTCGATGTAGCTAAAGAGCCTGGCATCGATGGAGATGAGGATGAAGATGAAGATGAAGATGAAGCCGTTGGCGGGGGCGTAGCAGCAGAGTTGAAGGTAGGAACGAGGCCTTCCCCTGTCCCCGCACCATAGCTGTACATCTTCTGCCCCTCTATTTTGTTTTAGTTATTGAATCGTGGTGCCTTCTCTCCTCTCCTTCTCTCGTCTCTTTCGGTGTCGTATTGGAAGGCCAAAGCTTTGCCGTAACGAACACACACTCGGGTTGATGGTGGGGTGGGTATGTTGTGTGGTGGTTGGCTGCCCATACACTCTCAAAGAATGTCAAGCACGCTCACAACCACCAGCAAGAAGCCAAGCCCAGGGAAGGAGGAGGAGAAGGAGAAGAAGGTGGGTAGGAAGGAAGAGGGCAAAAGGGGAGTTGAGGTGAAGAAGAAGAAGAAGCTGTCTGATTGACCACTAGTGGTCTTTGATGGCCAACCAAGGACGAATTAAAATCCCATGCTGTGTCAGTGGATAAGGGCACGCCCAAGCGATTGGCCGCCCCAGCTCACTGGGATCTTGCGTCTTGTCCTGTCACCCCAGACAAGCCAGGGAGGGAAAAGTTGGCCCCCATTCCCCCGCCACAAGGCCACTGGGCGGCGCTCCTGGAGAGAAGAGGATTTGGGCAAGGAGAGGTGCACCACTGTGTGTGGTGTGTGCGTGCATTCAGAGAATTCACCTTGTGTGGTCAGCTCCGTCAGAGCTGCGTTCCACAGAGTTAGGCTCTGTGATTGTTGTTGGTTGGTCGTGGTGGAGCTGGTGCCAGCAGCACCCAGCGATAGCCGCACGGACAAGGACGGAGAAGAATGAAAACGGGGTAAATTGTACCACGTGTGCTTGTCTCCGGCTTGCGGCGCTGCCTAACGGCCATTTAGGGGGCGAAGGACCCAAAAACAGGTTCGCGCACCTTGCGGCCGGCCGCTTGCCTCACGCAAACCTGAGCGAGCCAGGACCGATACAACGCTGCAGCCCGAAAGAAGGAGAGGAGAGAAAGCTTGAAAATCAATCTCAAGGGGCTTGATCCATCTCTAGCCGGCAGCCTGATGTGGTAGCCCCCCCCCCNNAAACCCCCCCTGCAAGATGATAAAGCTCTTACGTGGTCACCCCCCCCCTTCTTTCTCTTCTTCCTCCTTTCTCTCCTTTTCTCTTTGCGCGTCCATCTCCACGCGCGCGTAGTCGGCCATGCAGGCGCTAAAGCTCAAAATCAACAAAATAAGGGCTCGCGCCTCCTCGCCCCCACCCAGCCCGTACGGCGCCTCCTCCACCCCCCTCTCTTCTCTCCACGCCTTCTTTATTCTCCATCTTGAACAAGTGTGGAAGAAAGTTGAGGTCGAGTAACCTCTACGTACTGTTCAGGGCGCCGGTGGTCCCCGCGGCGGCACCGAAGGTGCGGCCGAGCAAGTTTGATGGACCGGCGTTCGCTGCGCTGCTGGAAGACCTGAGGAACGAAAACGGAGCAGGCAAGAGCGAAGGCGAAGGCGAAGGAGAGAAAAGAGCGAAGAAGAGCGAAGACGACGGAGCAGGTCTGGAGCGGAGCGGGGAGGACGCGGGCACGGGAGCGGGAGCCGGACGACGCCAGCGCTGGGCGAGGCCTGCTGGGGATGAGGAGGCGAAGAGAAAAGCGGAGCGAGAAGAGAAGAAGACGCGACGGCGAAGCCTGGGCGTGTTCTTGGAGTCGGGCAGGCGCAGCGGCGAGAGCGATCTTCGCTCGCTGCTGGCCGGGCTCGGCAGCCCGCGCACACCAAAGGCCGACTTATCCAAGGAGAAGGCCAAGTCGCGCAAGAGCGACGAGCGACGAAGAGCGAAGGAAGGCGAGAAGGAACGAGCCAAGGCGGAAAGAGAGAAAGAGAAGACGAAAGCGAAGGACAGGGACAATAGTACGGAGAAGGGCAAAGAAAAGGAGACGGAGGAGGTAGCAGCTGCAGAAAGCGAAAGGCCGATCAATCGAACGCGACGAAGGAGTGCGAGCATGGATCGGCTGGGCTTGCCGCATCGCAGCGCCGTCGCACCCTTGGGCAAGGGTGCCAAGTCTGACAGCGAAGACGATCGGACCAAGCGGCAGCGGAACATGGCGGGGAACGAGAGCCCGAACGTCATTCGACGAGAGGAGGCGGCGGATGTCATCAAGAAGCCGAAGGGGCTGTCCACCGGTGACGGTTGGCGCGAGTCGGGCGCCGCGAGCGGCGAGACGGCCAGTCGACAGGTGGTGCGGAGCCAACGGAAGAATAGAAACATCAACAGCGACCACGCTGAGGAGCAATCCTGGGAATGCCTTGATCTCTCCAAGCGGTAACGGCCGTCGTGTGTCGTGTGTCGTGTGTGTCGTGTTGGTTTCCTCTGATCTTAAGTGATTCATTTGATGGGTGGGTGTCAGGCATCTTGATCGCTGGGCTGTGGAGGAGCTGTGCCAAGTGTTGATGGCCAACACCCGAATCAAGAGACTCTGTTTGTCGAAGAACAGGATCGGCGATGAGGGCCTGGACCACCTCAGCGCCATGCTGAGCCGCAACACCACGCTCACCACCCTCGACCTGCGGTTCAACAACCTGACGCCGGAGGTGGGGACCACCTATTTTCTCCAACCCAAACGGTGCATTTCCCTTCCATTTCCCTCACTCACTGTTCGCTTGAACAACAACAGGGCGTGGGTCGGCTCTTGTCGAGCATTGAGCGATCGAACGTGACCTTGACCACGCTGCTCGTGAAGGAGAAGGAGGACGAAGAGAGCGAGCAAGAGGGCGTGACTGCTGTTGGACCTGCCGCCGCGTATCGCAAGCGTCTCCACAGAGTGGTCAAGTCCAACCGCAGCTTTCAGAAGGTGAGTGACTCACTCGTTCGCCCTCAGTCTCACCCGTCATCGTCTCTGGGTGCGACCCCTCAACGGTGCCCGTCGCATTTGGCACAGGTGTTGAGCGGATCTGCGTGCAAGCTCCGGATATCCCAGCGCGGCCTCTCCGAAGCTCACCTCCTGCTGTTGGCCAAGTGCACCTGGCTCGAGGTAATATCATTTTATAATCATTTATCATGATTCTGCTTGTCGTTGTTATTATTGTTATTATTATTTGCATTATGACTATTATAATGTAACTTCTTTTATTAAGGCACCTTTCTTTTTGCAGGATCTAGACTTTTCTGCCAATGCGCTCGAAACGGTGCCGTCGCAGATCGGTCAGCTGCAGCGATTGTGCGTGCTCAACCTCTCGGACAATAGGCTGCAATCGCTGCCACCGTCGCTCATTGATTGCACGTCACTGGTGCACCTCCACCTGGCGAACAACCTCCTCACCGAGGTCCCGCCATGCGTGATTAACTTGCCCGCACTCAAATCACTGGTACACCTTTCCTTGTCTTTTTGCGCGTGTGTGCGTGGTTGCAGTGATGATACAAGTATTGATGATAACGCGAAGAATGATTCGCTCAAGAAAAACTTCATCTGAAAAAACGAAGAGCTCAGCCTTGAGTCGGGTGATGGACAGGCATGGATAGCTGACGGTCTTGTGCACGCCATTCTATTGTGCTGGATGCAGGACGTCTCCAACAACCAAATCGCGTCACTGCCGCGACATGAACTCCTGAGCATGACAGGGCTGCGCTCATTGCTCGTCACAGGGAACCCCTTCACGCAGGCACGTCCCTAGGTTCACAACCAACACACAACACCCAACAATGCTGACATGTACCTCTACACGTGCCAACGACAACCGACCTACCAACTTAAGGAAAGTGCCGTTCCCTCGAATGCTCTTGATTCGAGCGGCTCGAGCCTGCTCCGATACTTGCGGGAGCAGAGCGCGTTGGCCGACTTCAGCACGCAGGCCGTGTCGACACTCAACCTCATCGTGTTGGGCAACGAACGTACGCTCCCGCACTATTATCCCACCGCCACCTGCAGACTCATCAAACGTGATGGCCTCGCTATTGCTATGCACAGGATCGGGCAAGACGACGCTCATTCACCACTTGATGGACGTCAACAAGCAGCAGCGGGTCATGCGACATCGGTCGCTGGGCAAGGATCCAGTGGAAGCCCTGCAGACTCTTTCTCCCTTTCTCGATATTCAGGTATCGGCCATTCGCTTTGCGTGACCTCATTTTGCTTCTCTTTACGTCTTTATTAATTTGGGAGGTGCAGGATTGGGAAGTGAAAAAGGCAAAGAGCGAAACGGCAGTTCGCTTTCGCGTTTGGGATTTTGTGGACTATGTACGCTCTCCTCTCTCCAACGGTCCCCTCGCTCTGTTTTGGCCGCGGGGTACTCATCGTGTGTTTGGTGACTGGCTGGCGTCACGCAGGACACATACTACCCGGCGCACAAGTGTTTCCTGGCCAAGCGGAGCATTATCATTGTTCTCTTCGACCTTTCCCTACCGTCGCGAGTACGTCGATTCATTGAATGCCCAAGTTGCTTGTTGCAGACGAGGCTTTGTGTTGAATACGTGTCACGTTCAGGCTTCACAACTCGAATACTGGCTTCAGTCCATACACGAAAGCAAGGCTGAGGTAAACACGCACACACGCACACATCGCAATTTGCTTGCTTATTGTGTGTACGTTTGCAGGGCACTCCGGTGGTCATCGTGGGCCGATGGGGCGACGCCCCGGCTGGCACCGGTTATCGGGGCACATCGCAGGCATCGCAGGCTGCAGAAGCGGCGCACAAGCTGGTGCCCAAGTTCAAGTCCCGCTTTCCGCACATTGTCACCCATCTCATCACCAGCAGCAAAGGTGCGTAGTCTGTGTAGTGCATGCGTGCGTGTGTGTATGTTCGTATGTGCGCGTGTCGTGTTGTACCAAGCTACGAGGTGAAGTGTTAACCACGTTTACCGCGACATCGCAGGCAAATCAATAGCCCGGCTGCGGGACACATTGTTGGAGCTGGCGTTTTCGCTGCCCTTCATCCCCGACTCCATCCCGTCATCACACGTGCGCCTCCAGCAGAAGATCGAGAAGCAGTCCCGCTTCAAGTCCTTCATGAGTCTCGATGTACTCTCGTCTGCACACGATACACCCTACACATGCGCGACACAACACACACACACACACACACACACACACACACACACACACACACACACACACACACACACACACACACACACACACACAGCGGAAACGCTCACCAGCTACGGGCCATTGGTGAACGCGGCAGGAGTTCAAGGGCTTGGCGCGTCAGTGCGGCGTCGCGACGGACACCTCGCTGGAGGTGGCCGTCCAGTGGTTGAAGGAGATGGGCTCGATCATCTACGTCGGCAACCACCGCGGCGGTAGCTCCAGGTCCGGCAGCAGCCGCTCCAAGAGGCGCGTGACCCCTGTCGCCGACGCTGCCGCCAACGTTAGCTCGTCGCACATCTCGTCGTGGCCCTCGACCTCATCGTCGTCGTCATCACCCTCCTACTCGTCGTCGTCGACTACCACCTCCTACACCACCGATGACCCGTCGGCGCCGGCGCCGGCATCGGCTCGCGCCAGGCGGAGTCCCCTCCCGCGCCTGATATCAGGCGAGGAGGAGACCCGGCTGCTCAACAACTTCATCATCGTCTCGCCCAAGTGGGTGCTCGAGGCCATCGGCGCCATCACGTCGGCGCGGCAAACCTACCTGTCGTGCCGGAGCGAGGTGACCTTCGCCACGCTCAGCCAAAAGATATGGAGCGCCTCCGCAACGTTTCCCGTCCAGTCGCACTTTCCGCTTGCCCGCGTGCTGCACGAATACGGCGTGCTGCGGCTCATAGACGCCACGACCGACACGTTAAGCGGGGCCACCACTACTCCGGTGGCGGCGGCGGAGATTGTCGAACGTGGACAGGTGGAGGCGGGCGGGATGCAGGCCGGCCTGACGCTGCAGGCCACTACGTCTACCCATGCGGCCCAGCCGATGAGGAATTTGGGCACCCTGGTGGTCAAGTGCTGGTGGATGGAGGAGTTGGAACACGCCAGCGACATTCAACGGTACCGAAGACACTTCCCAAATGTAATTTCGACCTATGATCGCGCTGACACGACACGCACGCACACCACAGAGGCGGAACGATCGTCAGCTTAAAGAAGGCGACCACGGTCAAACGCGTGCTCGAGATTCTGCAACTCGAGAAATACGTCCCCGTCCTGCTCGAGCACGTACATGACCCCACGCCCGCACTCGCGCGCATTCTCGTCATAACTCGAATTCCATCTGTTGCAGGAGGTCACGTTCAACTCGTTCATTCTGCTCAACGAAGATGATCTCAAGGACATGGGGATCCCGACTGGCCCGCGCAAGTCGCTGCTGGCCGCGATCGAGGTGGTCAAGAAGCACTCGCCGTTCTCGCTGGCTATTCCTTCGTCGCCGCCGGCGGCGACAGCGACGGCGAGCGGGCCTCGTTCGCCACCGCGCAGCCCGTCGCTGTCGACGCCCGAGCGTATACGACTCGATGACCTCAAGCACGTCGACAAGAAACCGTCGAGCCCCCAGAGCCCTTCTAAGGTGGCGGCTGACGAGAGCGGCGGCGGCGCACAGGGCGTGGGCGCCGCGACGGGGACGGGACCACACGACCGAGTAGTCGACAAAAGGAGGCAGCGAGGCAAAGAGCGAATAACGCGAAAGCGAGAGAGTGAAAGCGGCGAGCACTTCACGAAGCGAAGGAGCAACAAGGAGCAGGAGGTAGTGGAGCAGGACGACGCGCACATGCGACTCGGCTCGGCGGGCGGCAGCCCTGGCCGACGACGCGCCCACTCCTCGCCGATCATGCCCGTCCAGCTGCTGGTCGACTCCTCCTCGAACCTCGGCACCCGCTCGCCACCATCGCCGACCACCGCCGCGCGGAGCAAGCGCTTCGGAATTAAAAACGCGCGCAAGTCGCTTGAGCGTCGCCTCCACAACCTCATCTCTCCCGGGCGAGAGAGCGACGGCGACGGCGGAGATCAGGCGCAGCAGCAGCACCCACTGGGCCGGCACTCGGCGGGCGGCAAGAAGGACCGGTCCGCGCGGAACAAGAAGGGCGTGCGGCTGGCCACATCAGACTCGACCACGCTGCTCTCCCATTCGACGCCGTCCACGGCTCGGCTCAGCTACGCCGCCGCAATGGCCTCGCCGACGTCGGCTTCGTCGTCGTCGTCGTCGCCATCGTCGTCGTCGCCTTCGATGCCCCCGCTTTCGCTTTCACTCTATCCGAAAACGGCCCAGGGGCTGTTTTCGTCAATGTCCGTGCCAACCACGCCCACAAGCTCCTTACCCAAGTCGCGCGCCACCGCATCGTCGCCCTCGCTCGCACAGTACTCGTTCGCCCTGTCACCCTTCCCGTCGCCGCTGGCGTCGCCCCTCACATCGACCTCGCCGCGCGTGTCGCCCACCTCCTCCCCGCGCTCTTCGTCGATATCGTCGTCGCCCGCCTCGTCGCCCTACGCCTCGCCGCGGTTCGAGCCGGAGACACCCAGCAGCGTCAGCGGCCCGACCGTGCAGTTTGCCGTGGGCACGGCGGTGCCCGGGCTGCCGCCGCTGCACTACTCCGCCATCAGCCCCACGCCCTCGCCCTCCACCTCCGCCGCCACCTCATCGATCCCTTCCCGCTCTTCGTCTTTCTCTTCGGCATCGGTGTCGTCAGCAGCGTCATCGTCGCCTTCGCCTTCAATTCCGGGCCTTCACCTTCAGCTCTCGTCACCTTCTTCGGCCAACGTGGGTGCCTCGTCGCCGCTGTCGCCCGGATCCTATAGCCTCATTCTCAGAGTGCAGAAGGAAGACAAGGACAAGGACGGTAGCGCCGCCGGCAACGGCTGCAACGGCAACGGGAGCAGCATCGGCGGCGGTGCTGGCAGCAAGGCTGAGGCTCGGAGTGAGCTTAAGCGCGCGTCCACCCGCCTGCCGGTTCCCTCCACGGTACGCCCGTCTTGTCTGGGCTTGTTGAGACCTCTGGCTAATCTCTGTGGTTGTGCAGCCGAGAGCTCACGGCACGGTGACGCCTCGCTCGTCGGTGAACATGACGGTGGGAACGCCGATCCAGCGTCAGCCTTCGCCACGGGTCCGCTCATACGCTTTGCTCTTATTGGCTTCATCTGTTTATTGGCGGCGGTGGTTCTGTGCAAGTGTGATTGATGTCCTCCCTTCTCTCTTTCTCTTTTCTATCTGGTGCAGCCGTTCTTGAGTTCGGTGGTGAGTGAGGCCAAGGACAGAATGGACGAACCTTCGAAGACGCTCAGTTTCGACAACTTTGACATCGTCGACAGCGGCATGCAGTTCCAAACGGTGCGTCGGACCCCCCCCCGGAAAGACTCCGGCGCTCACTGTGCTAACCACCCTACGACTGCAGAGAACGACCAAAGAGCGATGGGAGATCGAGCCGTCCGAGTTGGAGTTCATTCGTGAGATCGGTCAGGGCGCCTTCGGCGTAGTGTGGCTTGTACGTGCAATCCGCATTCTCCAAATGACGCTGCGTGTGTGCGTGTACGTGTCTTGGGCAACAAACGTGGTAACGGCAATGTCACGTTACAGGCCAAGTGGCGCAACAGCGAGGTTGTTGTCAAGAAGCTCTTCTCCGACCAACGGCTCTCTCCCAAACAGCTCAAGGAGTTCAAGGGCGAGGTACAGCTTCACCCCTTGCTCCGGGACATTCTTTTGCTGGCGAACGCTCGTTATTGACTCTGCGCCCAATTCACCCCTCTCAGGCCAACATCATGCTGCGCCTGCGCCCCCACAAGAACATCGTGCAGCTCATGGGCGTGTGCCTCCACCCGGTATGCGCGCAGCTCGCATTCCTCATCGTTCACCCGCGTGGTTGGCGTTGCTGATGTTGCAATGGAACGACAGGACAATCTGAGCCTGGTGGTGGAATACGTGCCGCTGGGCGACCTCTGCTCGCTGTTGCGCCGGGAGCCGCTCTCGCTCTCGGTCAAGATCCAGCTCCTCATGGGCACCGCGGCCGCGCTGTGCCACCTCCACCAGGAGAACGTGGTCCACCGCGACCTCGCCGCCCGCAATCTGCTGGTTACGCTGGCCAACGGCAACTACGAGGTCAAGGTGACCGACTTCGGGCTGTCGCGCAAGTCCAAGGGCACCTACGAGTCCTCGACTGGCTTCGGGCCGCTCAAGTGGATGGCGCCTGAGTCGATCCACCCCAAGACCAAGCTCTTCTCCAAAGCTAGCGACGTCTGGGCCTTTGGCGTCGTCATCTGGGTACCCTACTCTACATCACCGCGCAGCAATGCGAGGGACGTCTTTCTCAGCCGTTCGCTGGCGCTGCACAGGAGATACTCATGGACGGCGAGGAGCCCTTTGCAGACATGGAGTCCATCGACGCTGGAATGGTGCGTGTTGCATTTGTTTTTGTGACTTGCGCCTGTCGTGCCTACTGTGTGTCGTGTCGTTTTGTGTGAGTTAACCCGGTGAGGAACGACAGGCGATATTGATGGGTGAACGCCTGGCGATTCGAGAGGAGTGGCCACCGGAGCTGCAGTCGCTGATGCACGAATGCTGGGCAGTGGTGCTGAGCGAGCGGCCGGCCTTCGAGGACATCTACAAGCGCCTCGAGACCGCGCTGCTGCGGCACCACGAGGAGGTCGCCGCTAGCGTCAACACCGCCTCGCCCATCACCAGCGGCGTCGGCCCTTCAACCCTAGCCTCTTATTCCTTGTCCTCCACACCGACCACTGACAGCGAGAAACGACAGCGCCCTCCTTCCCCTTGATCTTGATGACGTCCCCGCGCACAATGGCAAATCGGCCGGATTGTGGAGCGGCGAGGGATTGGAGGCTTTGTTTCTGTAGGCCCGGAAAAAACAGACTGAACATCACAAGCAGAGTGGCGCAGTGGAAGCGTGGTGGGCCCATAACCCACAGGTCGATGGATCGAAACCATCCTCTGCTAACTTCTTTTTGCCTTTTCCGTTTTGTGAGAGCACAGCGGTTGGCCGCCGCGAGACGAATCAGGAAATAATCCTTTCATCAAGAAGAGGAAAAGGAAAGCAGATACTACCAACAGTATCACTTACCTCACGGCCGTCGGTTCTTCGTCTAAGGGAGCGGCTGATCGAAAGGTATGGTCCCATTTGCGGTTTGCGGATAGGAACAGGATTTTCCCATTTACCATTTAGCCCCCCCCCCCTTGTTATAAACTATAACTGGTACTCTTCACACGCATTTTTATTCCTCTTAATCTCCTTGCTGCTCGTTCATTCTCCATCCCATGATCTGAAGAACCCTTCCCAGCCGTTGTATGCGCCGTGTCACCAACATGCTCTCTCTTTCGTGCCCTTGCTTTATGCACAGTGTGAAAGTCTGCTAGCGCTGGCGTCACCATGCAGAACCACTCCTCTCTCTCGTCCAGCAGCGCGGCGATAGACGCCTCGCCTCCATCATCGGGCAAGAGCGGCGGCAACCCGGGGAACTTTTCGCCCGTGCCCACCGGCTCGAACGGCGCGATCCCGCCCGTCCCCGGTGGCGTATCATCCAGCCCTCCGTCGTCCGCATTCACAACGGGCAGCCCCAGCGGCTCGGGCTCGTTCATCGCGGTGCCTCTGTCGAGCTCGGGCAGCGGCATCAGCGGGCAGCCGGCGCTGGCCAGCAACTCAGCGGCGCACAAGCGCGGCTCGTTCACCATGCTCGACTCCTCCACACAGAGCCCTTCTATGTACCGCGAGAAGGTTAAGAACCTTCAGGAGGTACGGCTGTACGTGCGTGCGTGCGTGCGGGTTGTGTCCGCTCACAACTATCTGGCTCGCGCAGTCGAGTGAGCACTTGTGGAAGTACCTGCGGAAGATTGCCGACACTTCGCGCTCGCTGGCCGTGAGCGGCTCAGGTACGCTGTCCATTTCCTTGCGCCAAATTCGGTTTTCTCTCCCGCTCACTGTCGCTTGCTCACCCTCTCCCACGTCGTTGCCCGATCGATTTGGCCATCACCAGTCGGTGACGCGGTGCAGTTTGCGGACGAGCTGCTCGAGTTTGCCTTTGCCAGAAACGACCAAAAAGGTTCGGTTCAGCTTGTAAGCCATGCGCACGCGCTCGAACGTTTCTGACCGGTGTGCGTGTGTGCATTGCTCGTTCCGTCCTTCAGAAGGGGGTATACTCTCGCAGAACCTCAAGAACATCGGCTCGGCCCTGAAAGATCTGGAGACCATGCGAAGCACTCTGGTATACACCTAGCCATCTATCGTCATATCATCGCGCGGCACGTAATCGATGCCACTCTCGGCTTGTTGGCCTTACGCCACACGCGCGCTCGGTCGTATCTGCAGATGGAGCAGCTCGAGAATATCGTGACTATTCCGCTGGAGCAGTTCCTGCAGGTGGACATCAAGGGCGCGCTCGAGATGAAGAAGCGACTGGTCAAAACGCGTGACCAGTACGAGGCCGCGCAGCTCAAATACGACCTCGTCCGCACGTCCAAGAAAAAGAAAGACCAGGGCGAGAAGTCCGAGAAGGTGCGTCGCACGCACAACTCTGGAACAAGGTTTCTCTCCCCCCCCCATTTTCTAATCATCTACTGTGGATCGATCAGCTCGAGACGGAACTGGCTGAGTTGAAGAAGCTGTATGAGCTGACGAACATCAACTATGCAAACCGCCTGTCCAAGATCGACGCCAAGAAATCGTTCGAGGTGCGGTTTTGCCCCGCCGTTTGTTCCTCATGTGCCATCTTGACTCGATCTGAAACGTGCCCTCGTTAGGTGTTGGAGCGACTGGGCACGTACATGTACGCCACCATGGCCTTCTTTCACCAGGGCTCGGATCTGCTCGCGGATCTCGAGCCGTCTCTGCGCGAGCTGATGATGACGCTCGACGAAGAGCGAACACTCTACCTCACCGAGACCCTCAAGCAGGACGTACGGCCGTCACCGCACTTCTGACCCGTAACCGCTCTCGTGTCGCGTTTCATTGTAGGCACTTACACGCAAGCCAACCGCACACGCGCTCACGCAGGCCGGCAAAAAGGCACCTTTGATGCCTACGCTCGAAAAGCAGGGCTATCTTTTCGTCAGGATCCGTGGCAGGAGCGGCGGCATGCGCTGGAAAAGGTGCGTGGCCACACTCACACGGAGTGAAAACATTGTGTTAGTGTCGGTTTAGTGCTGACAGAAGACGCAACGTGTATGTGGTGTGGCCAGGCGGTGGTTTGTGGTGGCCGAGGGAGGATTTCACACGTACAGGAGCTGGAAAGAACTCAATCCCGTCAGCACTCACGACATGCTCCTCTCCACGGTCAAAACTTTGAGGTAAGGTCCTCCCTCCTTCCGCAGAGTCTGACGTCAAGTGCATGTGAGTGCCCTATTGCATGCGATACTGACTTGACACAACACACACACACACACACACACACACACACACACACACACACACACACACACACACACACACACACACACACACACACACACGCCAGCGAGAGTGAGCCGCCGCATAAGAATTTTGTGTTCAGTTTGATGTGGCCCAACAAGGAAGCGCTGCTGCTGCAAGCGGCTTCGGAGAAAGACAGAAGGTGCTGACCTACCGCACTCACCTCCCGAGCGATTCTGTATTTATGACCGACCTCGCCGCGATGCAGTGAGTGGATGGAAGTTTTGCTGAACGCGAGCGGCTATCGCTTGAAGCAGTCGCAGATCGCGAACACGCAGCAACACACCAGCGCACTGACCACCTGTACGCCCGTTCTTTTCGCTTGTACGGCGCATATCTTGACCCGTCACACGCACTCAACAGTCCAGCGACCGTACGAACAATTGCGAGCTCTGTCCGAGGCGAACCGCTTCTGCGCCGATTGCAACCAAAAGGGTACTACCGCTCAGCCTGCTTGCACGACAACTTGTGCAGCTAACCCACTCTTCTCCCATTTACTCTTCTTCGCGAAGATCCCGAGTGGTCTGCGGTCAACCTCGGCGCGCTCCTATGCGAAGAGTGCGCGGGCGTGCACCGTGGCTTGGGCGTTCACATCTCGCGAGTTAAGTCGCTCGTTCTGGACAAGTGGGAGCCCGAATTGTTGATGGTGCGCTCATGCTCCTCCCTTTCCCCTCGCGCTACCCCCACACGTTCTCCGCCCAAGCCACTGACGCAATCACTGCCGCACAGCTGATGAAATCCATCGGCAACGCCATGGCCAACAGCATCTGGGAGTTCAACGCGTCCCCCGCCCTCAAACCCAATGAATCCTCCGATCGGTAATGGCCGCACTTGCGCCATGCGCTGCGTCGTGCGCGGTGCGCGTGGATGCCATGCGTGTGTTGAATAACTTAATTTTCTTCCTTTTCCCAGAGAAACGCGACGGTGATGCTCGTGCTGCTGTCCAGGTCGGTGCTCCATCACGCCGTGGAGGAGGACAAGACGAACCTCTTTTGCCTCGAATTGCTGGTGCAGTCGGGGGCCAAGGTACATCGCATTTCCACTAGACCGTCTCGTGTCGCGTCGTGTCTCATGCCCGCTCCCGGTCGCCAGGTGAACATGGTCGACGACTTGGGTCGTTCGCCCCTCCATTACGCAGCCCTGCACGACCGCGCGGCCGTCGCCCGGTTGCTCATGAACAGAGGTGCCCAGGCCCGACTCAAAGACGCCGTACGACAGCCCTTCATGTTCATCAGCTATTGTTTCTCACGCGGCCCGTTGGCTTGACGTTTAGGAGGGCAAGTCTCCGGAGGATTTGGCCAACGAGTTCCACTGTCGCAACTACCAGTCCCTGATGAACGACGAGTTCGAGGAGAAGCGCAAGCGCCGCACGGACCGGCTGTCGAGCAACAACCCGGTGGGCCGCGGCCACTTTGCGACGCCTAAGGCGGCCGACGCGGCACCCACCCGGGCCTTTGAGCGCATGCGCACCATGACCCAGTCGCACGCCCAGTCGCAGTCGTTCACGTCGCTCCCCGCCAGCGACTACACGACCCTCGCCCTTGCCACCGCGTCCGGTCGCTCTGGCGGCTTCGACGCCATGTACCACAGCCTCGACGAGGTGGCCCTGTCGTCGTCACCCAAGCCCCAGCACCGCAGCGGCAGCAACATCGTTCACGGCAGCCCGGCCATGGCAACCGTCGCGGTATCGCCGCTGACCGCGCCGAACTCTGCTGCTTCCTCGGCGCCGTCCGGGCCGTCGCAGTCGCCGCGCTCGCTGTCGGCCTCGACCTCGTCGCTCGGCGCCGGCGGTGGGATTGTGTCGCCCGGCCGCGCCAAGCTGCTGGACCTCAAGCAGGCCCTGGCACTCGAGATCGGCGAGGTTAACGAGCGACTCGAGCAGATGAAGTTGTCCATTGCTTCCACCCGCACTTCCGCGGTGCAGAGCGACGGCGGCGAACAGCAGCCGCCCGTGGACGAACACAATGGCGAGCCGGACGCTGAGTCGGCGCTGCTCGCCAACAAGCTGCGCGTGGTCAAAATGCTTCTCTTCCACGAGTACCGCCCCAAGGAGAAAAAGGTAACTGTCCTTGTGAATGCGGAGTGCGGCGTGCGGCGTGCGGCGTGTGTGTGTGTGTGTGTGTGTGTGGTCGTGCCTGTGCGGTGTGGCTGACGCTGAGTAGGAGCAGAGCATGGAAATGAGCGAGGATCGGGAGACTGATTCGGAGGACACGACCGACCTGGCCACGGACGAGGACTTCGAGGACGACCGGGATTACGACGGTGACGAGAACGGCGACTCCAACGATGAAGACACGGGCGATGAGGATGGCGACTCGGAGGATGACGATGGTGAAGGCGAAGGCGATGACACCGAAAGCGACCACGGCGGTACCACACTACAACAACAACATCAACCTGCATAAGCTGCTTCCACATTTCTATCTCCATCCCTATGCCTTATGTATGTATATATTACATTGTTATGTACGTAACTCTCCAGCACACAAGCCATTTATCTATCTATCTATCTATATCACACCACGCACGACACACCACGCACACGCACGACGCACACGCGCCACCGCACGCGCACAAGGGCCAATGTCTCTTTGGAGCAGGCGACGAGGCTGGGAAGCGGGATCAAGGCAGCGGCTCCTTCGACGAGACCAAGACCGCCACGTCGAACATGGCCGATCAGGGCACCCCGCAGCAGCTTCCGGTCAAGAAGCGGGGCAGCTGGCTGGCCTTCCGGTTGCCGCACAGGGAGGAGGACGATCTGTCGTCGCCGGACCAGCTCAGCGCTGACGACGACAGCTCCCGCGGCAGCGGCAGCACGGCCGGCGTGATTGGGATGAGTCGGCTGACGCCCCGGGGCAACCTCACCAGCAGCGGAGGCGCGGCCTCGTCTGTCAACTGCGGCGGCGGCGACAACGGCGACCTTGACAAGAAGGGCGCCCGCGGCTTCAAGAGCCCGCGAGAGATCGGGGCGCAGACGTCAATGGGCGGGAGCAGCGACAGCCTCCATCGGAGGGCCGATGGTTATAGCGGGAGTGGCGCGGGAGGGCAGCGGCGGCACAAGAGCGACGAGAAGGACCGCCACGACTCGGACCACGAGAAGCCCAGAGACCGGACCCTCGCCAAGCGCAACAGCCAAGAGAAGGAAGAGGACAAGGTACGCTCTCCTTCACTTAGCACCACACGCACGCACACACACACACACACACGCACGCACGCGCGCGCGCGCGCACACACACACACACACACACAACGCACACTCCAGCTAACGATCTGCTGCCAGCAGGACGGGAAGACGCTGGGCCACAAGGTGAAGGGCTGGGCGGCGAGGAGGAGCAAGGGCGGGTCGACAAAGAGGCGAGAGTCAGAGGAGATCGTCCTCGTCAACCACAACCCCATCCATAACTTCATCAAGGTACCTACCCTACGACTAGAGCCCAACCCAAGGCCTTCTCTCTGATCCGTGTTTCTGTGCCGCCGGCGAGCAGATCAACGCCAACGTGAAGGAGAAGGAGAACAGGGAGCGCGAGCTAGCCGAGTTGGTGAAGACGCCTTCCGGGCCTTGAGAGGACACCTTCTTGCTGGGCGTTGTTGTTGCTTGTCCAAATGTTGACCAATTCTGACTTTTTTTAGCGCGTTTTTAAGTTTCGGAAAGTTCGGGGACTGTAATTCGCGCAAGACCCGGTTGAGAGGCAAGCGAGAAAGAAGCGAAGGAGGTCGTCGCGGCAGAGAGGACTGTCAAAAAGGGCGGGGCCTGAGGAGTCCCACATTGCAACGACCGAGTCAACAACCAGCGAGCCTCAGCACGCCTCCACCCTCCTCTCCACAGCAACCAACCATGGCCATGAGGCAAGCGATCAAGGTCGTGGTGGTGGGCGACGGTGGCGTCGGCAAGACCTGCCTCCTGATCTCCTACACCACGAACGCCTTCCCCCGCGAGTACCTCCCAACGGTGCTGGAGAATTACACGTCGAACGTGATGGTCCATGGCAAGGTCATCAACCTGGGCCTGTGGGACACGGCCGGCCAGGAGGACTACGACCGCCTCCGCCCGCTGGCCTACCCGCAGACCGACGTCTTCCTCATCTGCTTCTCCGTCGTGTCGCCTCCCTCGTACGAGAACGCGCGCAGCAAGTGGAATCCCGAGATCATGCACCACTGCCCGACGGCGCTCAAGCTGCTCATCGGCACCAAGTCCGACCTGCGCAGCGGTGCCGACACGATCGCGCGGCTGGCCGACGAGCACATGCAGCCCATACTGGCGGAGCAGGGCGAGCGGCTGGCCAAGGAGATCGGCGCCTGCAAGTACGTCGAGTGTTCTGCCCTTACGCAGCAGGGACTGATGAGGGTCATCGACGAGGCCATCCGGGCGTGATCAACCCGCCTGTCCTCAAAAAGGAGAACAAGAAGGGGAAGTGCTCTCTCTTCTAAACTAACCTCTCCAGCTCCTTCACACTGCATTTATCATTTTTGAAGGTTGAAAAGAGAGTCAGTAGTATTGCAACACCATTCTCTTCCCTCAATGTTGCGACACAAGATGTTTCTTTTTGTTCAGCCGGGCACCTCTGAAGTTGTTGCACTGGAACCCACCACACGGCCATAGCAATGGAAAAGGCGAGCGCCGATCCCCGACCTGAGTCGGCATAAAATACTTCCTCGCCAACTTCCAGCTTCTGGTCCGCTTGGGTTTTTGGTGTTGGTTGTTTTTTCGAACGATCTTCCATCATCATCATCAGCCCATCCATTCCATTCCATAATGACCACCAAGACCACTTTCGGCATTAACGAGCTCCTCAGCGCTGAGCGCGAGGCTCAGGTGATCATCACCCAGGCCAGGAAGGGTGCGTCAATTTATTTGTTTTTTAATTCTTCTTCTTCTTCTTCTTCCCTCTTCGCTGGGCCTTCATCTTGAGCGGAACCCTTCCGAGATGACGCTTGAAGGACGGAGGGGCGAGCGAAGCCGGAGGGTCAATTAATGGAAATGAGCCGCAAACGCTGACATGAGACGTAAAATTATAGAGAAGGACGCCAAGCGCAAGCAGGCCGAGGCTGAGGCTGCCAAGGAGATCGCCGCCTACAAGGCCGAGAGGGAGGCGCACTACAGGAAGTACGAGCTGGAGGTACGACACTGCCCTTCTTCTGGAATGCTGCGCTTTTGAATTTTAATCATTTGCTTACAATTTTAATCTCTCTCTCTCAAATCCCAGCACGGCACGTCATCGACGGACTACAACAAGACGCTCGATGAGAAGACCGTGCGCGACATCCAGCAGGTGCAGCGTGATGCCAAGGAGAACGAGGACACCGTTGTGGAGCTTCTCCTCAAGTCTGTCAAGGACGTTCACATTGCCTAAACAAAGCTCGTATCTCCTCCCCCCTCCACCATCTGTCGAAAATTTCTGTTCAAAAATACATTCCATCCACGTAAATTTTCACTCCATTGCACGTTCATCACAAGGCCGATGGTAAGGATCGATCATGGAGAGTGTATCTATCTATGTACAAAGTCGAGAGAGATGGACCCTAGCCGGCTCGCAGCGTGTGACCTTGGCCCGAGAACGGCTGAGCTCGACCAGTCGCGAAACTTCAGTCAGCCACGCACCAACACAAGACGGCCATCAAGCAGAGCGCGCAAGGGGAACGTACCACGAAGCCTGCTGAAGAAGACGAGTTGATGTTGGTGGTCGGCGCGCCCAGTGTCTGTGTTGATGTGGCCGACGATGACGATGAACCAGCGTCACCGCCGCCCATCATGCCGCGCACCGACGTGAGGAAGCCCGCAAGGCCGGCGCCTCCGCCCGACGCCGACGAAGACGCCGCAGCAGCCGCCTGATGGGTGGGCAGCGTCTCCTCTCCGCCGCCGCCCACACCAAACTGCGTGTTGGTGATGTAGCCGTCCCTCATCACCAGCCTGTCGCGTTCGTGTGAGTTACGAACGACTCGGCCGGTGGGTGTGCAGCCGACCGAGCGCTCGGTCGTGAGCGTACCATTGAAGATAGGACGACGATTCGATCTTGTTGATCGTTTCTGAGGGCAGCTTGAACAGCTCCAGCTTACCCCACACGTCTGTGTGTCGTGTGTCGTGTGTCGTGTGCGTGCGTGTCCTGTTAGTCGGCGCCGATGAGATTGACTGTCGGGGAGGCGTACGGAGGTAGGCGACCAGGATGCCGGTGAGGTGGCCCAGGAAGGACACCTCGGGCATGAGGAACTGGAAGAGCACCAGCAGCACCCACGGGTACCACTGCGCCGGCACCGACACGAACCCGAACAGACTGCACGACACGACACGACACACACCGCACACGCAACACGCACGACACGACACGCGGCGGTGAATTCACGCCGAAGCGTGTGGGTCAAGGAGGAGGAGGAGGAGGAGGAGACCTCATGTTGTGGGACTGGTGCAGGTGGGAGCGCAGGACGAGGAAGGAGAAGAGGACGGACGAGAGGCCGATCGTGCACTGGTTCCACGCGTCCGGGTAGGAGCCGGTCTTGTAGAGCACGAGCGAGAGGAAGGTGTGCATGAGCGACGACATCACCTGGAAGAGGACGACCAGGTAGCTGAAGGTGAACGAGCCCATGGCCCGCTCGAGCGATGGCGCCAAGGCCTGACGCACACACACCAAGGTGGACCCTGGGTCAGTACATACCACGCGCGTGTGTCGTGCCGTGTTGCGTGTGTGCGGTGCGCACCTGGAAGGCAAGCATGTTCATTACGACGTGGAGGAAGCCCACATGGAAGAAGCCCGCGGTCAACAGCCTGTAGACTACACCATCACCAGGATTAACATCTATTGCATTACGAGCGGATGATGGTGGAATAATAAACTTCATCTTGAAAGCGGAGCGGAGACACGGCGTAACGCGGCTCACCTTGGAACTGTTCGATGACGTTCGGCGGGTTGATGCAAATGGAGAAGTCATCCTGACCAAAGATGAGGCCCACCAGGTAAATGCCGCAACACAGGGCGGTGATGCTGCGGGTCGCCAGCGGCAGATGCAGGAACCAATCCTGCAATCGCGTTCCCACGCTTGGATGCGATCCTGCATTCATCACTCCTTGATGGTCTTTTGTCGATTGCGAATTATTTATTATTTATTTCTTCAAGTTATTATTTTCATCTTTACTCGCTAGCGAAGTGCCAGCCGTCGTTCCCACTCGCAGTCCTCTCTGCGACACTCTTCGTTGAACTCGCGCCACCTCCTCTTCGTAGCTTCGACCGGCGGTTCGCCAAAGAAGACGTTGCCCACCCCAGCCCAGAAGCGCTTGCTCAGCGGCTCCGTAGGGTGTTGTGGCAAAGGAACCAACGCGCGGCGGGTCGCACGGGTTGGCCTTGGCCTTGGCGGTGCTGCTCATCGCTGTGTCGTGTGTGTCGTGTGTGTCATACGACCTGTCGTGTGTGTCGTGTGTGTCGTGTGTGTAGTGTTTTTTGTGACTAAATATTGGGCTTTGTGCGGGGAACGACACTCACGTTCGAAGCGTTGCGTGCGGACTAAAACTAAGTTCACTGGGCGACAGCGGCGGGGGAGGCATCGTGCTTGTGCTTTCGTAGCGAAAGTCGTTTCCTCAGCCGGCCGCCCTTCTTCTTCTTCTTCTTCTTCGTTTTCTTGTGCGAGTCGTCTTCCTGGCCACCGCCTTGTTGATGCGTTTCCTCTGCGCTGTCCTCATCGCCTTCTTCCACGCTGCCGCTGCTGTCTTCTCTTGACGAGTGGTGTTGCTGCTGCTGCTCATGCTCGCCGCTGTCCTGATCCGCTTCTTCGCTGTCGTCGCGTGCGTCAAAGCTCAAGGAACTGAGCTTGGCCTTGATGTCGGCGTAGAAGGCCTCGTTGTCGGCAATGAGCTCCTCGTACTTACTTCCCTCGATCTCCTGCGCGTGCTTGGCCATGGTTTACCCGCGAGTCAAGGGAACACACGACGCACACGCACACGACACGACACACGAGGAAACACACGCACACGCACACGACACACCCACATGACGCACGCGCATGCACGCTCACTACGGTACGGGTAGCAGGTGAAAAGGATATCGACCACATCTGGTAGGATAGCACTTTGGTAGCCCAGTTGAGCAGGGTGTAGGGCATGTAGGCGAGCTTGGGGTCCACATTGGTCATCATCACCAGCTTAGTCTGGTTCTCGCTGATCGGCTGAATCATCACTCTAGAGGCACGCATCAGCTCTGTGTAGTGCGCGTGTGGTAGTGTGTGTCGTGTGTCGTGTGGTCGTGCGCATAGCTTACCCAGTGAATTGTACATCGGCGCGTACGTGGGACTTGACTGGAGGGACGAGGTGCGGCTCGATGTCGCCCTCCCCGGCCGAGCGAATCATAATCACTGCCCGATCCTCTTCCAGATTGTCCACGCCATAGCCATACAGCAACTACCGGCAACGCCCCATGTAAGTGGTGTGTGTGTGTGTGTGTGTGTGTGTGTGTGTGTGTGTGTGTGTGTGTGTGTGTGTGTG
>CDFC01061662.1:109728-137148 GCA_000826385.1 Acanthamoeba rhysodes | reverse complement strand
GTGTGTGTGTGTGTGTGTGTGTGTGTGTGTGTGTGTGTGTGTGTGTGTGTGTGGCGTACGACGTCGCGCGAGGAGATGGGCCAGGGAAGGTGCGCTGAGAGGTACATCACCTTGCGGTATCGCGAGATCTGCTTCACCAGCCGCACCTCCTGCAATACATGGTATTTATCGATGTAGATGAGAAGAAGGCAGAAGAAGGCAGAAGAAGGCAGAAGAAGGCAGAAGAAGAAGAAGGCAGAAGAAGGCAGGAAAGGACCTTGAGCAGCGGAATCCAGGAATCGTAGAGGCTGTGTTCGTTCATGATGGCCATCAGATTGAGCGCGGGGCTATCGACCACACCTGCACCGTGACACGCACACAAAGACACATCACTACGCATCAGTTCTCAAGCGCGTGCATCGGAAGCAGCTCTTTCGTTCGTACCCTGCATCTTGATCGAGTGCACCGGTGTGGACTTCTCGCCGCGGTAGAACACCTGCACGTTGCCGCCCTCGTGCTCGCCCACCAGCGTCCACCCTACAACCAAGCCCGCCAGCCACGTCAACGTGTGCATCGCGTGCGTGCGTGCGTGCGTGCGGTGTGTGTGTGTGTGTGTACCATCTTCGTTTCGCAGCTCGCGCATGAGCGCGCGGACCTCCTTCTTCTCCGTGGCGATGCGCTGGTGCTGCTCCCGGTTGGCCTCCATCTCGGCCTCGATCGCCTTCAGCCGCTCCAGCACTTCGGGCGGGTACGCGCCGCCCTGCGCGGCCGCGAGGTGGTGCTGCAGCGAGCCGTTCAGCTGCTTCACCACCCTGTAGGCCTTCGGTGGTCGCGCCACGCGTGGATGAGAAGAGGACCACACAACAGGCCGACCACCGACAATGCTTGGGGGAGAGGAGGCCGTGTACGAGGAAGAGCTTGTCGTCTTGATGTTGGCTGCGGGCCTGGGCGATGAGCGCCGGAAAAGATGCGATGAATTCATGCACATCGACGTCAGAAATCATCGCGGCATCTTCTTTGCTCCTTCTTTGGTTCCTCTCCTCCATCTTCTCGTTCTCCGTGTTGATTAATTGATTGTTCTGGCCAGGTTTAAATTTGACAGATTTAATTTTGTTTGATCAAAGCAAAATAGTAAAAATGAATTGAAATCTCATGGATTTCGCGCAGTGTCGACACTTATCATTGCGTTGCGGTGACCCAGGCGGAGTCGTCGGCGGCGCTGTCGCCCGCGGTGGTTTCCCACCATCGGGCGTTGTGGCTGAGGTCCTGCAGGATGACGGACACTGTCTTGTAGCAGTCCTCCCCGATGGAGTCAATGCCGGCCATGGCCGCAGCAAAGGCCTTGTCCGCCAGCCGCACGGCCTCTGCAGGCTGTCGCAGATGGCCGTAGTGAAACAGCGCCACGCAACGGGCCAGCCGCACCCTGGCAGGGTGGCAACTGAACAGCTCTGCCCAAAGGGAGAGTGAGTGCGCGAGCTCATCGAGTCAAGCTCTCGGTGCTGCGAGTTGCCTTACCTTCTTGGTCGAGGGCGAGCCGATAGGTCGCGTGGGCTTCCGCGGCCAGAGCTGCCCGTGTGGCGCCGTCGTGGCTGCTTGCCATGGAGCTCAACAGGTCTCCTTTCCTGGAGCGCGCATCGTTAACATTCCGATCACAACATGTTGGCCACACGCATCCGTCACCCAACGCACTCACACGCTCGCGCTCTGCGGCGTTGGACCGCCATTTGCGCCTCGAAGAGGGCGTCGCTCGCCACTCGCACCATCGGCATGGCCTCTTTGGCCACGACTGCGTTGGTTATGCTCAACAACAGCGCCAGCTCCTCCCACGTCAGCCTATTGGAAAAGTAGTCGTCGACGTCCCCTCCCTTCTCCAGGAGTTGGGCCGACACCTGCGCCATGAAGTCGAGGGCGTCAACGTGACGCTCCCCCTCCTGGGCCAGCTCGGCCAGATACACCAGCGAGGCTCTCCTCTCCGCGGCCTCTTCTGCCATTGCCCTATCTTGTTTTTCAAACCTTTTCCTTTACTTTTCCTTTTCATTTTCCTCTTTTTACGGACGCGATCCGATTGGCAGGAGGTGCCGCAAGCTACTCGAAGATCACATGAAGAAGCGCATCATGATGCCGTCGTAGTAGAGATCGTCGCTGATCTTGGTGTCCTTGTGGAGCACGGCCACCTGCTCGAACCCGACCTTGCGGTAGAGGCTGATCGCCGGCCTATTGTCCTCGCGCACCATCAGGTACACGATCTCGATCCCCTGATGTCCGCCGCCGCGCGCCTCGGCCTTGAGCGCGCGGTTCTCGGAGCGGACCCGCTCCAGCGTGAGCTGCAGCAGCTGGGTGCCCAGGCCTTGGCCTTGCGCGCCGGGAGCTAGGCCCATCGTCAGATCTGCACATCGCCATTCACTTCAGTGAGTGGCCACGACACGCACGACACGCACGACACACGACGCACGCACCGGCGGTGTGTCCCTGGCGCGGCACCTTGGAGGGTGAGAGCCGCACGAAGCCGACCAACTGCGGTTCCTGACCATCAGCTTCGTCGAGCACGGCCACGAGGTACATGGGCGCAGCACAGCGGCCCGCGAGGGCTTCGGTCGCGGAGCCGCTGCTCCGGCCGGACTCGACCTGCCGCCGCCAGGCCTTGTAGGCTTCGATCTCTTCGCCCAGCGCCGCTGGCGAGGGGTAGCGCTCCTCGAACGCCTGGCAGAAGTAGTCGCACCCGCGATAGACGTCGCCGATCAGCTGGTACACGGCCGCGAGGCTCACCATCGTGGTGCCATTCTCCTCATTCAAATTAATCTGCTGCTCTACTTTGCAATTTTCGAAGGAATGTGTTAAAGATGAAGATGAAGCTGAGACGCTGAGATCGACAAGTCGGAGCTGCTGCTGCTTCATTTGCTGCTTCTATCCTTCAGAAGGGGTCGTGCGCAAGGGGGGTGCAAGTGGCGATTGTTCACATCGAACCTGAGCCCACAAACGTCTTTGCCCGGGCGGACCCTTGCGAAGCTTCGCAACGTCTCGCCGCCACAGCGGCCAGTAATTGTCCGCCACCTTCACCCCCCCCCCAATACCCACCCTGCCCACGTCTGGTGGTCGCTTGGTGTAGGTCTGGTGTTGATGGTTTGGTGAATGAACATGGTATTGATGGTGTCTTTTGTACAGGGGGCAACTTCAAAGTGGTGGAGAGTGGAGTTGATGATGCTGGAGAGGAGAGAGGAGAGTGCAGATGGCCTTTAGGCGTTGGTCGAGGCGCGCCTCTTGGTCTGCGTCTCCTTCGCGGAGCGCTTCCCTCGCCGGTGCTGCTGGGGATTCTTGGGCGACGACGATGGAGCGTGGTTCCTGCTCTGCTTCTCCTGGTTGGGTCCCGCGTGTCGCTGGCGCCTGGGCGACGCCGCGGCCGTTCGGCTCAGCTCCGCCACACGCTCGCTGGACCGTCGCAGAGCGCGCATCTGCCGGCCTGCCCGAGGCTCCGGCACCACCACCTCTTCCTCCTCGGCTTCGGCTTCAGCTTCAGCCTCGGCTTCGGCCTCGGCCTGGGCTTGTCGCGTGTCGGCGGCCGGCCTGGGCGCCTGGGCGCGGAGCTGCTCGGCCGTCGGCGGGGCCGGCGCGGCGGGCGCGGTGGTGTCGATCACCACCACCGGCGCGACGGTGATGGGCTGCGGGGCAGGTGCGGCGGCGGCGGCAGTCGTGGGAATGCGCATGCGGAAGCCGAGAGGCGGAGGCGGCGGCGGGTGCGGGGCGTTGAACATGGCGACGAGCTGTGCCACGCTCTGCTGTGGGTACGCTTCGACCGGCTCGGGCTCTGCCGGAATCATGGGCGGGAAGGTGACGCCGGCCACGGTCTTGCCCTGGAGCGACTTGTGGACCAACTCGGCGTACTCGCTCTGGTCGTTGGGCACGGCGCCGTTGAGACGCGAGCTCAGGTTGGGCTGGTAGAGGAGCCACAGCAGCCCGTGCGCATAGTCGATGAGCCTCACGTCGGGATTCCACTCATCTGTGAACATAGGATGATAAAAGTTAGTTCACGGCAACATGTTGGTTGGAATGTTAGATATGAAAGAGTATAGGACAAGGCCGACGTGGTACCGTTGAGAAGGTTGAAGCAGATGTAGCCGGAGAAGTCGATGTTGGGGTGGAAGATCTTGGTGCGGCAGGAGATGGAGGCGACGGCCTCGGGGTAGTTGGTGGGCAGGTTGACTGCGAAGCAGAAGGTGCCGCCGTTGTAGAGGCCTCCCGTGGGCGTGAGCACGACGTCGACCTTCGTCAGGTCGTTCTCGTTGGGGAAGTTGATGTTGATCTGGCCGTCCGAGAACGACTTCAGGTTACTCTCCTGAAACTCCTTCAGCACAGTTCTGTTCAACATTCTCTCTCTCTCTCTCGTGTGTGTGTCTGTGTGTGTGTGGTTTTGAGATGTAGCTGCTCTTCCGGCTACTCGAGTTGAGGCGAGGGATGAGGGTCTTCTCAGATGCTGATGTAGACCCTCACCTAAAGTCTTGGTTTATAAAGGGACGAGGCCGGTCGCTCTTCTCCCTCTCCTGTTCCCCTAACCGGCGCCTTCCCACCATTGGCTGGTCCTCTTCCCTCCCTTCTTTTCCGCGATCCATTCCCGGATAAATCCCGGTTCTGAACCGTTACAGGCCACCCGCGCTCGCAGTAGCCGCCACCACTTCGCTGCTGCGCTCCTTCATCTTCGCCGTAGCCGCGAGCAGGACTGGAGAGAATAGGTCGAGCAACGGCCGTCAGACAGACAGTCGCGGTCGACGGCCGTGGCTCGATCTTCCCGGCCAGCCCTTCGCTGGTGCCGTCTCGGGTGGTTGGCCACCCTGTCAATGGCACCACCAGTAGGCCTGGGCGGAGGGCACACATCAAGGAAGCAGGACATGAAGCAGTGGACCGCACGAGGCCTGAGGCCAGAACGAGGCAAGATGCGCCATTCTTGGCATTCTTCACTATAGGTTCCGTATCTCCGAGCCTGAGGGAGACGAGAAGCGTGTGTTGCTTTCTTCGATCGGGTGCGCATCGATTTGCAAAGTTGTTGAAGCCTACTGTCGGCATTGATTGGGCTTGATTGATTGATCTCTGGGCGGAAGAGCACAACGATCGATCGTAGAGGGTGAAAAGAAAAACGAGATGTTCAAACGAAGCGCGACTGCTACTCCCTCATCGCCACTTCCTGCAACCCCCACTTCGCCACGATCCTCCTCTGCCACGCCTTCCTTCAGAGAGGTGGCGACAGTCCAGGCTGCCGCGCCGCTCATCCCCTACGATTCGAGCTTCCAGAATGAGAATGAGAAGGCCAATCTGTTGCTGAAGCGCATCCTGGTCTGGGACAAGCTCATCGATGCTGTCTACCCCTGGGTCAAACGTAAGCTAGTCCCCTTCCTCCTCTGATAATTGATGAAAGGGGCTCGATGGATTTATTTCAACCACTACGCGCAACCAGAGATGCAAAAGGTGGAAGCCAACACGGCCAAGTCGTACGCCAAGCTGACGCCGCTCATCCAGTTCCAGGACGAGGTCGCTGCCGGCACAGGTGAGCTTCCCCTCTGCCTTCCCCTAATCCATTCCCTTTCTGCCATTCTCGTTTCCTCTTCCTCTTCTCCTCCTCTTCTTCTGTTTTGTGGACACGACGTGTACGAGGCCAACCTGTGAGAACGTTCGTCTGATGATGCGCTGGCCGATGTTCAGGTGACCTGGCCAAGAGCCTGGACTCGCTGAGGGAATTCTCCACAAGCGTCATGTCCTACCACGAGCAGTTCAGGTTGGTCTCGCTCTGTGCTTGTGTGTTGTGCGCGTTGTGTGTTGTGTGCTGACCTATCATCGCCATGGGACGTACAGCAAGTACCTCAAGGAGCAGACGCTGCCCAAGCTGGATGCGCTTCAGTCAGAGATCAAGAAGCGTGGTAAGCAAATGAACAAGAAGATCGAGAAAGCAGGTAGCAAGCTCAAGAAGTGCGAGGAGGAAGCCGTTGCTGCCATGCTGTCTCATCAGAAAATCTGCCAAGAGATGGTCCGTCCTGACGCCCCGTGTCGTGTGTCGTGTGCTCAACTCCTTCTCCTGGGCTACAGAAAACAACTCCCAACCTCACCACAGTCGACCCTTGGCTCACCGAGTACCGAGTGAAGGGTACGCATTGAGCGCCTTCCTCATCAACACGCTCACCATTGGGCCGGGCGAGTCCCTAGGCTGTTAACATTATTATTCTCTGATTTTTTTTAATTTATGTTTTTCGCCTTGCTAGGCAAGCTTGCCGTGCTCGTGGCCGAACACAACGAATACAAGCAGCGCATGCTTGAGGTCACAGAGAAGGTACCCTCTCCGGGCGCACAGAGTGGTTTTCTTACTGCGCCGCACAGCCAAGAATGACTAAACCCAATGTGCATTCGCTTGTAGATCGTTGGCATGGACGAACAAGTGGCGCGAACCATTCAAGACGCATTCCTTCAGCTGGCCAAATGGAGGGCCAAGCAACTCACCTCACTTAAGGTAATGTGGTCTTTGTTCGTTGTATCGGCATCCTTGATAAGTGCGCTCCCTGGCCTCATCGTCACCGTCATCCTCACCATGTAGGCCGACGTGGACGAATTGGGCGTAGCCATGTCCCGGATCATGCCCGAGGCCGACTTCCAGCAGTACAGCAACAAGACCGGTCTGGCGAGACACATCGAGCACTGGAAGCAGCCGGGAGGTGTTCAAGCGATCGACTACCCCTTCCGCGACACTGAACTGGCGAAGGTCGTTCGTGCGGGTAAACGACCACCGCCACTACCACCACCACCACTGCTCTCTACCCTTCTTCTCTATGCGTTGTGCTGATGAAAGCTGCATTTGTTCATGGTCGCAGGTACGCTGCAACGGCAGGGCAAGGTGATGAAGTCGCGCTGGCACGCGGCCCAGTGCCTTCTCACCCACTCGGCCTTCCTTCACTGCTTCGATAACTACGAGGCCGCACAGAAGGTGCCGACCTACCACCATGGTCCAATGCCCATCGTACATTGTGCTCAAATCTGTTGTTGTTTGTCGTGTGTGTGTCGTTTTGTGTCGTGCGTCATTTACCAGGACACCGAGAACCCGCTGTTCAGCATTGACCTTAAGCAGTGCACGATCCAGCTGACGTCCGACGAGCAGGCGTCGGCCAACTGCTTCGAGATCACGTCGGGCAAGGACCGATGGTTCATCAAGGCCTCCGATGAGGAGACCATGGTCGACTGGATGATCGCCATGCGCAAGGTCAAGGCCGACATGCAGGCCCTGGCCAACCCGCCCTTCTCGCCCGAGATCGTCCAGCAGTTCGCGCCCGTGCTCGCTTCGGCCGCGCCTCCGCTGCCGGCCAAGCCGTCGTCGACCTACGACGCCACGCCGGCCCCGCCCACGCCCGCCTCGCCGCCGCTCACGGGCGAAGAGGAGGAGGACTTCTACAATTCGGCGCTTTCGTCGTCGGCTGGCGGCGACGTGTACCAGGGCGGCTACCTGCACGAGAGCGGCGACTACTACGCGCAGGAGGACTACCACAACGGCGATGACCACCATCAAACCTACGGTGGCGATGGTGGTGGTGACGGCAACAACGACCAGGCCTGGTGAACACACGCACCACCCCACACGGCACGCACCACGCGCGCGTGGCCTCGGCTCGGCAAGTGTACAGACAACAACATAATTTGCATTTTGGTCCTCTCCCCAGAGACTACTGCGCAGAGCTTTGTCGCTTGGCGTCGATGTGCTTCTTGACATCGCGCAGGATGTTCACCTTCTGCTCGTACGAGTAGACCTTCACCCTCGCACTGCACGCCGCACGACACGACACACACGACACACACGCGACATGTTAGTGATGAAGATGGAGGTGGTGGTGATGAAGGCGGATGTGCCTGGACGAGGGCATGACGAAGACGCTGACGCCGGGAACGATCTTGTCGTCGCCCTGGTAGCCCACGCGGGCCTTGGCGCCGCCGGTGACCGTGGCCTCGTAGATGCCCACCCCGTTGAAGCAGATGGCCTTGGGCCGGTACTGCTCGAGCTTGGCCTCGAGCAGGCGCAGGCCGTCGGTCAGCTCCTCGCGGGCCAGCTCGTCCGTGCCCCGCGTCGCCCGCGAACACAGACACGTAAGGCCCACCTGCGTGCGTGTCGTGTTGTCAGCGACACAACAAAGGTTGTCCGCCGCACACATCGCACGCGTGATGGACCTTGTGCTGGGTGACTTTGTGGTCGTCGAGGTGGGTCAGTGGCGTGGGGAGGAAGCCCGCGTCGTGGAGGAGCGGCCAGAAGTGGTTGGTCGCGTGGGCGTACCACTTCTGGTTGCGCGACGAGGTCAGGCCCGGATTGTCGCCCACCTTGGCGCCCAATAAAAGAACGAAGGTAAGAAGAAGAAAGAAAGCGATGGGCGAGGGGGGGGGAGAGAGGCGAAGAGAAAGCGAAGGGAGTACGAAGATGATGTCGAGGTCGTAGTCGAGGTAGTCGGGAAGTCCGACGGGCAGCTGCTCGGCTGGAGTGGTCGGCTGACGGGTGTGTCGTTGTTGTTGTTGTTGTGGTTGGGGCGCCCTGGTAGAAGTCGAACGCGAGTTGGGCGAAGCTCGTGCGTGGCTTGCTTCGGCTTGGGCCATGGCGAGTTCGATGGCCTTGAGCTCATCAGCCGCGAGATACTCCACCTCAATACTCTCCATCTTCTGTCTCGGCCAACTCGAATCTAACTAAAATGTCTGGGTTGTTTGCTTTTCCAGGAACAAACTTCGTTTTTCCCGGCTTCCCTGTGTTTTCGTGTGTGCGTGTGCGTACGTGTGCGTGTGCGTGTGTTGATGTGTGCGTTTATACAGGTGGGAGGCCCAAAAATAAATAACAGCGCTCGTGCTCACGTCCTAGGGCTGGTTTCTTGTTGGGCGCTGTCCGTCGACGTGCTGGTCGTCGTTGTTGTCCTCTTCCTCCTCGGCGCCTTCCTCCTCCTCGTCATCCGCCACTCCTTCACCGGTCACCTTCTTCGTGATCGTGTACTTGTCTGGCACCTAATTAATGTGTGCGTTCCATTGACCATGTGAGTGTGCCGCATGTGTGTGTGTGTGTGTGTGTGTGTGTGTGTGTGTGTGTTGTGAGGTACCATGATGAAGTAGCGCCACATGGCATCTCTGAAGCGCGACTTGTACTGGGCGGGCTGCAAAATTGTGGGCAGTTTGCCCCGTCCGCCCATGAGCCCCGAGGACTTGATGAGCTCCTCCATCCGCTTGTCCAGCGTGTACTTGCGCATGTAATCTACATATAAACACACGCTCTTAGCTCTTCTCACAATCGTGTGCGGTGTGTGTGTGTGTGTGTGTCGTCGGCGTGTACCGATGATACCGACGACGAGCTCCGATTTGTCTTTGTCGAGGCCCACGAGCAGGGAGTAGTCCATCACCCCGAGCGAGTCGAGGAAGAGCGAATCGTTCCACACCGCGATGGAGAGCTTGATCTTGTCTCCCTCCTTGATACACATCGGCTGCGCGTACAAAGCTGCACACAGTGCGAAAACCCTTTCTTCAGTACACGCACATACCACCGCACACGCACTCACACACTAACGCACATTCCAGGAGGTTTTCGTCGAGGAGCACTTGGTCGTTGGCCTGCGGGTCGGCCACCTCGACGTAGCGCCCGCGCAGCGATCCCTTCAAGTCGAATGTCTGTGTCACACACACCACACACACACACACACACCACACACACCACACACACCACACACACATCACACACACACACACACACACCACACACACCACACACACCACACACACATCACACACACACCACACACACAACCGCATTGGCAACGAATTGAGTTCGGTTAGATTCGTGTGCCGGCGACACGGAGAGAAAGGCACACACATACCTTTTCAATATTACGGGCGTAGAAGAGGTTCTCCATAACCACGAGGTCCTGCTTGAAGGCCCGACCCGTCGCGCTGCGCCACTGGATGCTGAACAGTCCAACGATCTTCGCCAACGTCGTCGGAATCTGATCGTTACGAAAACAATAAACAAGTAAATCAGCTCATATTATAGGCGTAAACAAATAGAATATAAAGAATAGGTACCTTGAAAAAGTAGGAGCGGTGGATGTATTCGAAGTAGGAGGGTCCGAACGACAGGAACGACCGCAGCTCGGTGTCGCTGATCCCCTTCAGCACGTAGCGCCCATCTACGACACGACACGAGCGCACACGAGCGCACACGCGCACGACACAAACGGTTATTCACACGGCATCGTGTGTCGTGCGTTCGTGTGGCGGGCGAGTCGTGTCGTTGTACCTAGGGTGCGAGCAAAGGCGGAGCCGGACTTGCCGCCCGTGGCCTGCCAGGCCTTGCAGCGCGCCAGCGACTGGATGAACTCGCTGTCGCCACCGCTGCACAGTTTCCTGTGTTGGCCCCGCAATGGAGCCAGTGAGATTGTGTGTGTGTGTGTGTGTGTGTGTGTGTGTGTGTGTGTGTGTGTGTGTGTGTGTGTGTGTGTGTGTGTGTGTGTGTGTGTGTGTGTTGCTACGGTACCGTAGAGCGGAGAACTGACGAGCGTAGTAGCTCACGCACATGAAGGCGCCCGTCTTCCCGCCCTCTTCTTCGAATGAGAACCCTAGTGTAAATAAAGGAATTAATGATGAATAACAGACGCCAGCAAAGATAGGTGGGCAGCGCGTACTGTTGTCGATGTGGAACTTGTCGGGGGAAAGCAGGGACAGCTTGGGCTACACAACACCAATACATTCAAGTTAATGCGACGACCACACGTGCGTGCCGTTGGTCGTGTCCGTGTCGTTGGTCGTGTCGTGTCGTGTCGTGTCGTACGTCAGCGTTGGCTGCGGCAACGCCCAGCTTGTCGCGGTATTCGATGGAACTGAAAGAAAAAGAAGAAGCGCACGAATATATGTCAAGGTGTAGGCGAAACGGCGGAGCGAGGCTTAGGGAAGGGAAAGCGTGTACCTCAGGGTGTAGGCGATGATAGACGAGGGCTGGTCCTTGTTCACGATCACCACCACATCGTCCACGCCCGGCGGCAGGATCAGACCAAGGCCCAGACTCCTGATATAGGCCGCCCCAGTGAGATGCGCGTCGTGGTGCGTGTAAGGTGAAGGGAGAGAGGCAAATGTACCCGAGGGGCGAGTTGGTCGAGGCCTGAGCCGACGTGCCGTTGAGGAGGGCAGTGATGGAGGCCAACAGCGAACGCGAATCCTTGCGCCACGACGTGTTCTTCTCCTTTTCCGTTGCCGCCTCCTCCTCCTTCTCCTGCGCTCGTCACCAAGAAGAGCGAAGAGCGAAGAGCGAACAAAGAGTGAGTCCAGTGAGTGAGTGACTGATGCGAGGATGAAAAAAGTCTGACCTTGTCCTTGGCCGATCGGCCGGGGGTGATCACGACCGTCGGGGCGGGCAGCTCGTCCGAGGGCGTGCTGGGGAGGAAGAACCCGTTCGTTTGGTCCGGCGACGTGCCCATCACCCTTTGCCGCCGATGGACGTGTGTCAGAGAGAAAGGAATGCGTGGAATGCGTGGAAATGAGGGCTTACCGCTTGGCGTGGTTGCTGTTGCTAGACACCATCTTGTTTTGGGGGATGGCGTCCCTCTCGCCCCCGACACGTGCCAGTGGCGGCGTGAGCGGCGGCGCAACCGCGATCGTCGGCCTGTGCGGAAGGGAGTGGGTGTGAGTCGTGGTCGCTTAACTCACAAGAACAGAGGCGGGCGGGTGTACTTCGTGGCGGCCGGGGTGGGCGAGGACGAGCCCGACAGCGAACGCGGACGCATGACGGCCAGCGCAGACGATTCGTTTCCCTGCACACGGAAGAATAGTATTGTGAAGGAATGAGCGGAGCGGACATGGGCACATTTGAGATATTTCCGACTTACGTTGTGCTCTTCGCCATCGAGGCGCGAGACGTCGGGCAGAGACGCGGCGGCTTCGATGTTGAGGTACTGGGCGGCGGCCGGACCCGAGTAGAGCGGAATGGCGGGCGACGAGGAGGTCTTGGAGGGCCCCATCGCCAACCGGCTGGTCACTGCCAGGTGGAGGCTGCCCTCGGGCGTCAGCGACGGCGATGAACACAACTTGGGGAACTCGATGGGCTGCTTGTGGGCCGCGCCGCCCTTCTTCGTCACGGCGGAGTTGGCGGCCCTGTCGCCTCCGGCCTCGCCTTCGCTTTCGTTTTCGTTCTTTGCCTTCTTCGCGTCGCTGCCCTCCTCGCAGGCGCTGTCGTCACTGTCCCCGCCCTGGAGCACGACTTGGCTCTCCCTCTCAAGGCCTTCATTCTTCGTAGTGTCCACGTCGTCATCCTCACCATTTTCGTCGTCGTTGGTCTCCTGGGCCTCCTCGGCCAGGCTCTCCCTGATCTTCTCGGCCAGCTGCAGATTATGCTGCTGCTGCGCATCGGCGTCGACATCGCCGGCGTCGATAGACTTTTCGCCGTTGGCCGCTGCGGCCTCCTTCTCCATCCGCTCCTTCTCCTGCATGAGCATGACGTAGGCCAGCGAGATGTCGACAGTCTTGCCCGAGCCGCCGCCGCCCAGGGAGTTGGGCACCGATGACGGCGACGTCGACGCAACCGAAGATGAGACCGAGGACGTGCGCCGGTGCCTCGGCAGGCCTACTGGGATGACGCCAGTCGAGGCGCGCTCGCGCGTGGCGACTGGCGTGTCGGCGGGAGATGTCGAGAGCGTGGGCCGGGCGAAGCTGCGCTCCCTGGCGGTGATCGTCATACCGTCGCCCTCAACGGCCGAAGTGCGCGGCCGCGGGCTCGCACCGCTGGCGGCGCCGCTGATGAGCTTGTCGCGCACGCTGGTCGACCCCATCGACGGCGTGGGCGGCGCCGACATGGATGACCCCGACGACAGCGTGGCGCCGGCGCCGGCAGTCACCGGCCCGCTCAGTGAGGAGAACGAAGCGGCGCTGGACGTGGAGGTGTTGAGCGAGGCGCCGCCGGTGGTGCCGGGCCGGTCGACTGACTTGTTGCTCGACATTGAGGCGGAGGAAAAGTAGCTGCTCTCCTTCATGGCCTGCCTCTCCTTGGGCAGCTTCTCGGCGATCTTCTCGACCCGTGCGCTCCACGCCATGATGCTCGCGCGCAAATTCCTGTCGTGCGTGTGATGTGTGTGTGATGTGGGATGAGTGTGTGTGTGTGTGTGTCAGCTCGGCGTCGAAGGGAGGCGAAGGATTGTGTGGGAATGCGACCTCTTCAGCTTGTTCAGCTCGAGGTAGTCGTTGGTGTTCTGGAGCGTGGCGAAGGTCTGGAAGAAGTTGGCCCGCTCCGATTGCTGGCTGGCCAGCATCAGCTTGATCTCCTGCTGCGCCTCGGGATCCGTGACCGCTGCCTCCAACTGCTTGAATTGGGTCTGCATCGTGTCGTACATCTGCCAGCCCGACCCAATCCAATCATTAGCATTGAGGAAGCTTAAGGTTGCGGTGCTCGGGTGACGGTACTGCTTGGGCGTTGCGGGAGATCTTTTCGAGGTCCTTGTTGATGAGCATCGTCTTGATCTCCGGTCGGTGCTCGATCTCGAAGGGCGGCACGACCAGCGACCGCAGTCCCACGGGCTCGTACTCAAAGTGCGCCACCTACGGCCCACATGATGACGTGATCATCAACACCATCGCAAGCCAAGCCCCTTGACCGAGGGAATCCAGTGGGCGCTGGCGTACCAATTTCTGGGAGAAGAAGCAGCGGGTGTGGTCCTTGTGGGGCGAGTGGCCGCAGCACTCGGACGAAGTCTTCACGAACTCGTTGTAGTACGTCAGCTCCAGGAACTTGCCGAACGAGTACTTCCACGTCTCTTCGGACATGGGAATGAAGGGCGTCGCCTTGCCGCACACCTTGCAGAAGCTGAAGATCTGCACCTGGTCGGTCTTGGGCACCGGCAGCTAGCGTAGTTGGCAATAACGAGAGACGACGAGAGAATGTAGCGTTCAGCACGACAACGACGACCTCGAGACCCCTTGCAACTTGTGAAAATGAACACTGGTGGGCGTACCTCGAACTTGTACTCGTACACGGTGACGTTTATACGGCCGTTGGCATGAAGGAACGCCCGTTCGTGTTCCATCATCGACCTGTGCGCCATCAAAGAAAGAGCGAGTTATATAAGTCATCTGATTCCTTATCACATTCGACACACACGATAGTGGTGCGTACCGGCCGCACTTCTTGTTGGTGCACTTGTAGGAGGTGTCGAAGCAGTAGCGCTCCAGGAACTGACCCAGGGTCATGTCGTTCTGCGCGCGGGTAAAGTTTCCCGTTCAGCATAGCGACGATGACCTGGGAATTGGGGGGTACGAGACGACGACGCACCAGGGAGTAGAAGTCGATGAGGTGGATCTTGAACGGCAGGCAGTGGAACGAGGTGGTGCGGCAGCAGAGCGAATGCATGTATACGATGCTCTGCTCGTTGTAGGGCGACTCGCCGACCTTGGCCTTCTTCTGGACCTTGAGCGGCCCCTCCCGCGCGCCGCCCTCTGTTGAGGCCTCGAGGCCGCCGCCACCGCTGCCCTTCTCCTCGTCAGCCTTGTTGTCCTCGAACACGAAGAGGCTCTTGTAGTCGAACAGGCCGTAGCCGGAGAGGTGCTCGCTGCGCACGCCCTCCACGGCCGGCAGGTCCTCCTCGGGCGCCTCGACCAGGTTCGGGTGCTGCGCGTTGATGGGGAAGCACAGCGAATAGTTCTTCACGGCCTCGGGCTTGAACATGGGCGGGTAGGACACGCAGGCCGACGATGACACTACCACGGGCAGCGGCGGCGCAGCGGCGGCCGCACCAGCAGCACCAGCATGCTGGATTGTCGCGGCAGGTGTTGGCGCGTCAGTCTCCTCCTCCTCGCCGTTGTCGGCACTGCTGCTGTGCTCCTCTGCTGGCGCGGCCTCCGCTTCCTTGGGTCTACACGCCAACAAGGTAAATACGTAATAATTAATCATAACACTAATAATAATAATAAATGGAGGGAGAGCGCACTCGGGGAGGGTGGGCGTGGCGCAGATGTCGAAGAGCACCGATTGCTCGAGGTGCAGGTTGTAGCCCACATGAACGGCGAACTGAGGATGCACATCGACGCTTGTGTTAGCAGGGATATAGTCATGGAAAGCCTTCTTCGACGCAGGAGGTATACCAGCAACGCTCGCTTGGCCTTTTGGAGCGTGGGCGCGTCACCTCCGCGCAGAATAATGGAACAGCCGAGGTGTCGCCGACAGCCCTCGAAAAACAGCAGCGTCTTGCGCCCCCACGCACCCTACAGACGAAATGACGATGTTAAGCTTCCAAGCCTGATAGAAATTCAATCTGAGGTCATGGTGGCGATGGAGCAGACCTTGTACAGAGCCACGCGGAAGTTTTGGCAGGTGCCGATGGTGGTCGACTTGACAACCACGTTGTCTGGTTCGGTGGCAATGGTAATGGGCGTGAGCAACGAGGGCGTGACCAACAACACCGGAGCGCCAAGCATTCGGCTCAAAAAGATTGGGGTGGGGCACCGGTGGAGGGAAGAATTTCGGCGTTGGTGAAGCGAGAAATGCGTTGCATGAGCGACGGCTTCACGTTCAAGACCAGCGAGATATTGGCCTATAGTATGACACACGGCGCGGGGAGCCATGGCGTAAGAGTCCCCAACTTTGGAGCTACGAGAAGCTCAAATGCCACAGACAAAACAAGGAGAAAGAGAGACCGACATGTTACCTTGAGGAGAAACTCGAGGGCGAGGCGCGACACGGTCTTCTCGACCACGACGACGTCGGGCTTGAGCGCGGCGATCTTGTTGACGACGATCTGCAGGTGCTGCTTCTCCTGCTGGAGCAGCGCGTCGAAGGAGGAGAATCGGGCCGTGCGCTGGAACTCGAGCGACGAGGACAGCAGCAGAATGCGCGGGTTCTGGACTTTGGCCTTCATCTTCTTGTGGGCCACATTCTTGGAGCATGCCAGGCCTTCGATGTAGGTGCAGTCTCCGATCGTGCCATCTACGATCTTCTTGACCTGGACATTTTAAAACGTAACGCGCGTTAGAGTACGTTTGTGTGTCGCGTCGTGTGTCGTGTGCGATGGCGTGTGCCGTATCACGAGTGTTACCTTGACGAAATGGCGAATGTCGAGGTCGTCACCGGACTTGACATCGAGGATCACCTTGTTGCACACCATCTTGACGAACCTCGTAATGATGTCTGCCAGCGCCAAAGCCACAACGTAAGGAACGTGCACGAAATTCTTGATATTTGTGTCGCATTTGAATGACAGGTCATGTATTACCTTGCCACTCGGGAGACAGCTGCTCGGTCTCAACCAGCCGCTGCACCACCGTTTCCAGGTGCGCGTCGCTGATCTGCGTGAGAGGGATAAGGTGAGTTCACCCTCACTCACATTCCAACACAGCAGATGGCCGCTTTGGTGCATGGCGAGTTGGTACCTTGTTGTATAGTGAGGTCGCATCGTTGGCAATAGTGCCGGCGCGCCGCCTTGCTTGCTCACGCTCAGGAAATAAGGAAATGCTGTCTGCTTACATGTCGGCCTCCTTAGACACCCTATCTCTCGCGTGACGCACGACCACACACACACACACACACACACACACACACACACACACACACACACGAAGCAGAAATTGGTGTGGTTATTACCTGAGGAAAACATCATGTCGTCCTTCCTGGTGAGCATCTTTTGGCTGATCTTGTACTGGTAGGAGGAGTCCTCGTCCGGCCGATCCGGCGCGCCTTCGACCGGCTCGGACTCCTCGCCCTGCACGAGCGGCAGCGCGGTGGTTTGGCCGTCGGCGGGCACCATTGCCGCCAGGTCCAACAGGTTCTTCTCGCTGCCAGAATTCGCGTTGCTCACTGTTGGAGTGGAGAGCAATCGGGTGTGAGTATGACGACGAGACGACGAAAATATGAAAGGCGGGTTGAGTGAGTGCGGACCTTCTTCGCCGTTGATGAGCCACGTCGTCCAGCTGATCGAGTCGGCGTCATCGAGGCAAGGCTTTACGATCTCCTTCTCGACTTCGACCTCGCACACCGAAGCGGGCGATACGGCCTCTTCGGTCGCTTTGCCTGTCGTCACAAAAACCCGCCCGTGTGTATTAATAAACGGAAATGAAATGAGAGAAACCAACACTACGTACGTGCTCTGCCTGGGTGGAGCGGCGTCACAGGGAAACGCTGGAGTGTGGTCGACAGGAGCGCCTCTGTAGGTTTAATAAATAATGAGCAATTGGATATCACAAAAAAATACGAAGGGCAGACTGTACCTGGCTCGGTGGGCGCTATGGGAGACGTGGAGAGGTTCTCCGGGTTCGTGGTCTCGACAATCGTGCGCGTACGGTTGGAGGAAAACGACCGGCTCCGCCTCCTGGTAGGCAGACAGGCACAGATTTCATGCGTTAAACTCGGTGCGATAAACATGCGGAAGTGGGCAAGGCTGGCACCTGTTGTCCCGGGGAGTGCCAGGCTGCATCTCCTGCGTGTTGTAGTCTGCTTCGTGCGTTTCAATCACAGGCGGTTCCTTCATTTCATCATAATCATAATCATATAACGTTAGCGATCAGCCATGAAAGAGACGCACCACCAGCTCCTCGTGGGTCATGTACCATCTCCTTGCTGTCACGTATGTTATGCAGGGTTTGCGCGCGGTGTATGCCCTTCTTCTCCCGCCTCTCCGGCGTGCTGGACGCGGCCGAGCCCTGGTAGGCGTGGGGCTGCATGTGTCAGTTTCTTCCACGGGCCACGCAGGAGGAAAAGGAACACCAAACACGCACGGTACCGTGTTGTGGAGATTATAGCAGTAGTTGCAGACGCGCACGGGCCCCAGGTAGCCAAACTGCTCGCCGGGGAGCGACTGGGCCGAACAGCTGACCACCAAGTAATGTGGACCACATTGTAAGCGAAGACGAGTACGAGAAACGAGAAAAAATTGGGGGCTGTGTTGGGGCAACGGGCCACGCACCTCGAGCAAAACACCTGGCCGCACACGCGGCAGTGGTGGCGTCGCTTGAAGGTGGAGAACACGGTTTCGCAGTCGTAGCACGTGGTGCTTAGCTCATCCGGCATCCAGTACTTCTTGCGTGTCTGCACACACTCGAGGTTAGCGTGTGCGTGTCGTGCGCGTGTGCTGATCACTTACCGCGGCATCTTCGCCCGAGATGCCCAGCAGCTTGCCCAGGAGAGGCGGCGAGGCGACGGGCTCGGGCGCAGACATCAACGAGGTTGCCGGCTGAGACCCCGTGCCACCGATATCCGACGGCGACGTCACAGCCGCGGCTGCAGCATCCTTGCCGGCGTGCCCGTTGGTCGCCGAGGCCTCCTTGGCCTTGACGCTGTCGCGTCGCGGCACTGGCGCGGACGCCGGCGTGGCATGGGACTGCGCGCGCAGAGAAGACGCAGGCGGGAGCGATGCCGGTGGAATAGACGAACCCTCCTCACGTCGCCAGAACAGCCTGCAATCATGGTTTGGTGGTACGTGCGTGTGCGGTGTGCGTGTGCGGTGTGCGTGTGCGGTGGCGCGCGTGCGTGGGCGGCGTGTGGTCGAGTGAGCGTTGACCTAATAAAAAATGAACGCAACATAGAACGTAAAAAAGGGCGTGCTGCACTACAGGGGAGGGTGGGGCACCGAGAGAAGAAGCCCTTGGGTCCTTCGCTGCTGCCGGGCGGACGATCGAACTCGGTCAGCGACGACGTGTCTTTCCCCGTGTCTCTCCTCGCTTTTTGAAGCAACACAGATGGAATGATTAATCAATTATCCATCAATTTCCAAGATAAAGTCGTATACCCATTTAGGGGGAGAGAAATTGATCTCTCGCGTGGTGGGAGATGATGATGTGGCGAAAGAGAACGGCCGTCGGGCAGCTTGACCGTCGATGCAAAAAAAATAAATGGAGGTGCTCGATGCGAGATTTTGGGATTGCGACACTCAGGAAACAGCCGCGGAAAAGGGGGAAACTACAAAGTTATATTTTTTTGATTGCCCATTGGTGCCGCCGGCGTTCCACGTGTGTTGCACAGCAGTGTGTGTGACAGTACTCTCTGTATATGCTCCACGTAGGGCATGTTATAGGGTATAGTTGTAGGTCGTCGTAGTATACAAATGTGTGAGCTGTCAGGAGGCAGACCACCACACACTCTGGAGGCGTCAGATCAGGGCGTGTTGATGGACCCGGTCGACAGCGAGAGCCCGTTCCTGGGCGCGCGCGGTGACGTGAAGCGCAGGGTGGGATCGCCTCGCGGCGAAGTGAGCTCGGACAGACAGTTCGAGAGGTTGGTCGACGCCGCCAGCAGGTCCAGCTGTGCAGATGACGAAGAGGTAAGTGGATAGTAGAAGGTAATCATGGTTGGCGCGATGTGCGAACCTTGAGCCCGTCGGCTTTTGGGCGCAGGGTGGCGGGCGAGGACAGCTCGATGAACTGCATCTTGACGCTCTCCATCACCTTGTCCAGCTCCGAAACGTGCTGGTCGTTCGGATCGTCCAGCGCCTAATGATGACGATAAAAATCGCACAATCAGTACACAACAACCTGCGGCAGCTGGGCAATGCCACACGGCCTGGTAAGCCAGCTGTAGGTGGTGCCGCACCTCCTTGGTGGCCTCGACGAGCTGCACCGAGGCCTTTTTGATGGCGGCCGATTCTTTCGGGTGAGTCGCTTCCTTTTGCTTCAGGGCCTGTTTGCCATTCGAGTCGACGGAGCGGAGTGAGTATTGCTGGAGACCGGGGGAGGCGGCAGGGGTGTATGTACGTCTATGATGACACGGGCCTGGGTGGTGGCCTCAGCACGCGCTCCGCTCTGCACCGCCTGCGACAAGCTGTTCATCGCTGTGTTGCGTGTGATTAGGAGGGAACACACGACACGCGACACAAGCACACACGATGAGATTGTGCGCTGCAGCGCCAGACGCCGAACAAAACGTGGTTAAGAGCGCTGGAACGTACCCTGATCCAACTTTTCATAGGTGAAGTTGAAGCTGGTCTTGATTCGAGCTTCATTTACCGCAAAAATCTCGCCAGCCTCCTTCAAGCAATGCACCTGGTCATGTTGATCGTTAGTCGTCAGAAAAACTCAACCCACAGCATACACGTCATGGGAAAGAGGGTGCAGAAAGGACAGGAGCCGAGTACCAGGGCGACCACCGCTGCTTTCTCGGCCGAATCCGCTTGCTGGTTGTTGAGCGAGTTGTTACGCCTAGTCGACGCCGACTGGAGCCACACGACCACGACACGCAACATATGAACATTGAATTTGCGCAACTGACAGCTGCAGAGAGGGATTGTAGTGTACAGTGACGTCGGCGACGGCGACGGAGAGGCGCTTGTGCAGGGAGGTGAGCTTGGTCTGCAGAGGGCTGTTCGTCGGGGCCACGTTCTCCCGGTTCAGCACGTAGTTCACCACCTGGTTGGCCGAGCCTTGGAACTGCTTGAGCTTGCTGTCGAACTCTATGTTTCTGATCATGTGCCCATCGTGAGCAGTATATGCGACACACACCTCACACACGACACACGGTTGCCTGCACGACACAACATACAAGAGCGGGAAGTACTTGGGATCACGAAGGTACTGAAGGTGGAGGATAGCCTGTTTGATGATCATGAGCCCGCGCTTGTTCTGATTGTCCTCCATCATGTCGCACAGCTCGGCCAGCCGGGAGAGGAAGGCCTGCATGTGGGCGGCCAGCAGCTGGTTGCGGATCTCCTTGTCCCGAGCGTCGTTGCTGCCGCTGCTGGGGCGGCTGCGGTAGGCCTGGATCTCGCGCTGCACGCCGGCCTCGGCAGCGGACATGCCCTCGATCACCTGCGCGCACTGCCTGTTCTCCGCTTCGTCCAGCGTCAGGTCCTTGAACGAGTGCGACAGCCTGCAGGCCAAGATGGGCACAACATATTCGCACAAAAATCAGTTAAATAAACAATAAAACTATTTAATTATATAACTAATAAAAAGGTTTGTCTCAAAATAATGTAAAAAAGATAAATAAGAAAATAATGTAAAAGAAAAATAAGAAGGCGGTGGGTAGTACCTGATGACGGCCTTGAGGGTGTCTTCGATCTCGCGGCTGGTGCCCCTCTCGAGCTCTTGGAAGATGTTGACGCCGCGCTCGACGAGCGTGGTGACTGCCTGCGCGAGCTCGTTCGCCTCGGCTTGCGTCTTGAGCGTGAACACACCCGAAAAGCGCGACGATGATCTCGTTTCCATCTTCTGAATTTCGTGTGGTACTTTTGCTCTCCCCGCGCTGGCCTGTAGTTCGTTTTGAGTTCGATTTCTGATGAATTACAGAACAAGCTCTCGTTACCCCGTTCTTCTCGACCGACCAACAAGAAGCGAAGAACAACCCCAACAGTAGGGAACCAACTCCGTCAGCTCCGTGGGCTCCGCACTGGTGTGCGACCCAGAAGGGAGGAGAGGGGTGGAGATAAGGAAAGCAGGCCAGACCTTATCGGGGAACGAACGTGTAGAGGTGCGTGGTGCTGTCCACTTCGTTCTTGTTGGAGGTATTGACGGTGTAGCAGCTTCCAGGAAGCGAACGACAATCACGAGAGACCACGGGGAGAGTAGCCAGAGAGGAAGACGAAGCCAAGGTTTCTTGTTGGGACATGACCACGACGACGACCAAGCTCAGCTTTGAGGGGGTGGTCACGCTCAAGACGCAGGAGGAGGCCGACGAGCTGGTTCAGGCCATCAACACCCTCATCGAAAGGGGAGTCTTCATCTTCAAGGAGCTGGAGAACGGAACCAGCAGCGACATCGAGAACTCCCTCAAGGCCGTCATCAGGTACGACCCGCCGCCTGTGTTTGTTTTCCAGTCTCTGGACTACTCTTTGTGGGGTGGCGCTAAGCACACGCCATGGGCAGGCTCTCGCGCTCGTTCCAGGAGATGACGTTGGACCAGGCGGAGGAGGACCACTGCAAGCAGGTGATCGAGGGCATGGTTCAGGCCGAGGCCAGCGTGCAGCGCGAGCTGATGGCCTACCGCGCACCACCGCCCGGCTTCGACAAGGAGGCCTGCAAGCAGATGCTGGCCAAATGCATGCAGGCTTTCCTCGCGCGCCTGGCCGAGCTGTGCGATATGATGGAGGACAATCAGAACAAGCGCGGTGTGGCGATCATCAAACACACAGTCCTCGTCCTCGAGTATCTATGCGACCCAAAGTACACCCAGCACCCTGCACTGAATGCGTGTGTGTCGTGAGTGTCGTGCGTCGTGGACCTGTGATTGAACCAAGCCGAACAGGGGAGACAACTTCAACACCATGTTGGAGCATTTTGAAGAAGCTTCCCGGAGGGTGCTGAGGTACACCCAGAACCGGGAGAACGTGTCCCCGCGAGGTGGGCCGCTGCAGACCAAACTTGCCGCGCTGGTCCCCAGGTTAGGCACCGCCGTCCCAGCCGTCACGGTAAGTTGTCACAGGCCGACTTCACTTCCATTCGATCCGTCGCACTCGTGTGTCTGAGCAGACGTTCACAACGTGGTGGACCGCGTGAATTGTGCAGACCGCCTCGCAGAAGCGCAGGAGGAGCAACGCGCAAGAAGATTTTTTGGAGGAGAAGGCCGCGGTGCTCAACTTGGTATGCAGGCGTGATCGACCACCACTCCCTTCCGTTCTGAACCACCCTTAACGTTTTGTGTCTCCTTCAGGTGCAAGCCCTCAAAGAGGCGGGTGACATCTTCACCTCTGAAGGTCGCATCCAGACCAGCTTCGATTTCTCGTACGAGAAGCTGGACAAGGGTACGCTCCTATGAATGATTGCCAACGTCGGACATCACTGAGTGGTGTGGTGGGGTGTCACGCAGCGTTGAGCAACCTGGCTCAGGCGGTACAGAATCGATCGGGCGCAGAGGTGGCCAGCCAAGCCAAAGTCATCGTCGAGGTGCCAGGAGCCAGCGAAGAAACACACACCCCAACCTGCCCCGACTCACCCACTGACCCCCTTCACAGGCAATGAAGGAAAGAAAACAGAGCGGGACAGACGGAACGGCCGAGCTCATCAAGGCCACCTCGCAGCTCCTCGAAGCCACCAAGGCCGTACGCACATCCACCACCCACAGAATCTGTTACGCTGTCTGCTTTGTGAGCCAACATGAATGCCCGTTCCCGACCAGGCGTTGGCGAGCCCGAACGACCAACACGCAGCGCGACTAGACAAGGCGGTGGAGGGCATCCGATGCCAGTTCCTGCAGGGCCAGCCCTCGGGCGTGGCTCGCCGATCCCGCAACCAGACGGCACACCACTCCCACCACTTAGCCGTACCTGAGCCAAAAAATGTAGTAAAGAGCCATCATCTCACCAGGCTTATTTGGTGGCACTGCTTACAGGGCCTGCTGGCTGCGTCTGCGGACCTCACCAACTGCTTCGCGCACCTCCTCGCCTGCGTGCAGGACCAAACCTCCCCAAAATAGGAATAGGAGTGACGGACAAAAAGATGGGGCGCCGCCCGGAATCGAACCGGGGCCTCTCGCACCCTAAGCGAGAATTTTACCACTTAACTACGGCGCCTGCTTAGTTCGAAAAATGTCTTTTTGCTGGCAAATTTAATGGCCTCTGTGTCAAGACCATGACTTAGTTTGTGAGGGCACAAAACGAGCTTTGAGCATGCAGACCACAACATCAACCACGGGGAAGAGTGTGAACCTGGCGGAGGTCAAGGTCGTGCACTTCATCCGACACGGCGAGGCCGAGCACAACGTAGCCGCTCGCCTCCACGGCAGGCAAGAATATCGCAAGGTGCTCACTCCCCTCCATCTCGATGATCACCCACGATCCGCCTGCTCCTACGCGAACACACCAGATTAATCCATCTTTGGGGTGGGGCGGTGTAGTGGGAGTTTTTGGATGCGCCGCTGACCGAAAAGGGCAGGGAGCAAGCTCGGGAGGCTCGCTCCGTGCTCCTCCCCCACATGAAGCCGCAGGTGGTGCTCGTGTCGCCGCTCACGCGCACACTCCAAACCGCTGAAGAGATCTTCACACCGCGCACTGACGAGGTAAATATTTATGCATTTAATGATTACTTTTATTTGTTTTTATTCAGTAATTATGTATTTGTTTTGTTTATTTGTTTATTTGTTTATTTTTAGGAGAGGAAGCAGCAGCCGAGGTTCGAGGTGTGGGAGAGCGTGCGCGAGCGCATTGGGCAGAACCCGTGCGACAAGCGGAGGAAGGTGTCGGAGATCAGGCCCCAGTTCCCGCTCTTCTCCTTCGACCGCGTGCAGGACGACGACGACCAACTCTGGGGCGACGTGCGCGAGTCCACCGAAGCGCTCCTGCAGCGCGCGCGGACCTTCCTCCACGCCCTGCGACAGCGCCCAGGTTTGGCCCAAGCACCCATCATCGCCTTCACGCCCGGCTGCCCGTCAATCTTACCGCACACACCGCGCACGCACGATCGCACACGCAGAGACTTGCATTGGTGTGGTGTCGCACAGCGCCTTCTTGACGGCCCTGTTCGTGGTGCTGACTACGGAGGAGGGCCTGAAGAACAACGGCTCCCAAGGCGCGCCCGACCTCACGGCCGCCTCCTCGCCCGATGCGGTCGCCAGCCCGCCGCCCGTGCCGGCTGCGCACACCGCGGCCAGCCACATCGACGGCGACCTCCGCGAGCTCAAGACCGTGAAGGAGAAGGTCTACTTCACCAACGGCGAGGTCAAGTCCATCGTCATTCTCCCTCCTCCCTGAATGTGACCAGTGGCGTATATGTAGTTGATGTAAAGGTCACTCTGAGCTTATGATTTGCGGTCAGGCCACTCCTTCCAGACGCGCTCGAAGCCGACACCGTTGAACTCCCAGTCGTCGACGGACTGGACGTTGTCGAGCAGCATGAGGGCGACGTGGGCGTAGGTCTCCTGCTTGAGGAAGCCGATGTCGTGGTGGTGCTGGTCGGCGTAGCTCAGCGCGCGCACGGTCTTGATGATGTGCTCGTCCTGGTACTTGGCCTGATCCAGCACCTCGTCCCACACCCCGAACCATGCATTCTCATGGCCGCTCTAACATCACCGAGCGTGAGACGCACGACACACACACACACACACACACACACACACACACACGAAGACGACGACTTGCATGGAACGCACCAGCTCGGGCTTGCGCGGTTGGTAGGCGAGGAGCTGGTCGAGATTGAGCTCCGGCCGGCCGCGCGACACAAAGTGGCCCAGATCCACCGCCAGCTTGTCGCGCAGCAGCCTCGCCGCGTTCTCCGGCTGCAGAGAGCGAACGTAGGTGGGCAGGAAGATCGACGACGTCACCGCGTGCATTCTTGACATGCACGTGAACATGAGCTGATGTGAAGTGATGACGAAGAAGAAGAAGGTGACGTACAGGAAGAAGTCGAAGACGACCTTCTTTTCGGGTCGTACGGCGCCGGCCATGACGGCGACGGCCAGCTGCTGCAGCTCGTGGGCCTTCTCGTAGACTTGGTCGGTTGGGCAGGCCCACTGCGCAGCGTGGGCTCGTACGATGGGTCCGCCGCCCTGCGCCAGCAGCGCCTTCATCTTGAGCCTGGTGGACTCGAGCTCGAACTTGCCCGGGTCGAGCGCTGCGTCGGCCGCCACGGCCAGCGCCACCTCCTTGGCCGACTTCGAGCCCGGCACCGCATTCTCGTCAACGTCCGCCATCAGCGCCGCCACCTGCGGGCTGTGCACCGCCACCTGCGCAAGCCCTAGGCACACCGCACACACCGCACACATCATTAGCACTACCGTCATGAGCGTGGGACACGAGGAGCTCACCTTCGGCGATCATGCAGTTGAGGTTGTACTCGAGGCCGTAGCCCAGGTGGATGAACGGGTGGTAGGCCCCGCTGAGGAACCGCGCGTAGAACTGGTTGCGCCGGCCCAGCTCCTCCTCGCCGAACAGCCAGCGCTCGGCCGTGCGCCGGCCGTCGCCGCCGTCGCGCTGCTCGACCTCGCGGGTGAAGTAGTCCAGGTAGTCGTGGTAGTAGTTGTCGTCGCCCCAGTGCTGGTCCGGGTCGAAGTGGTCGGCGCGGTGGGCCGGCTTCAGAGGCAGCTGCCTGCGCGACTGGTGCGCGTAGATGGCGCGCAAGCGGTCGGCCCCGGCGCCCAGCGAGAAGGCCGCCAGCAGGTGGTGCGCCAGGTGGTTGTGGAACCCCTCCTTGTCGTTGAAGTAGACGTGGTGCTGATGATCACCCTTCATCAGACCTACATTCACGTTGTGTAGGAGGGGGGGGGAGTAGTGGTGGTGGGCACGTACGTGGTTGTAGTCGTCTTCGAGGCACTCGGCCAGGGCGTGGCGAGCGTCGTCGGTGATGCCGGGCAGGTGGAAGCCCTTGGGCGCGTGGGTGTTGGCCAGGTAGAACCTGCCTCTGCTGCCCGATGCTTGGCTCGTCATCTGTATCTGAAGGCGGTGGTTGTGGTGTGGGGCCAGTGTAAGTGCAATGGAGTATAGTGGTCGTAGTTGCGGTCAATAAATAGTTGGGTTGCAGCCTGGGCTTTACCTTTTGGGGATTTATGACGTCAGCCAATGGCATTTTTTTGATAGCGTGTTTGTTTTTCGTCAATTTTTCTTTTTATTTTTATTCAAATTATTTTATTCTTATTTATTTATTTTGGAGGTCAACATGTTGAAGTTGCCGCCGATGCCCACGCCCAGGGAGCTGGTGCGGCTGTACCGGCTCTCCGCTGTGAAGGAGCTCTCGCAGAACTTCATCCTCGATCTCAACGTCACTGGTACGCCCCATCTGATTTCCGCTAATCTGCAATTAAATCAAAAATAAAATGAAATAAATCAAATCTGTTGTCGCGTGTCGTTGGTGCATCGTCGTGTAGACAAGCTGGCGCGGGCAGCGGGGCCGCTGCGCGGCAGCACAGTCATTGAGGTCGGACCCGGTCCGGGCAGTCTCACGCGCAGTCTGCTCACCAACGGCGCGCGCAAGGTCATCGTCGTCGAGAAAGACAAACGGTACTGTGCACACCTGTGCGGTGCGCGCGGTGCTATGCGTGCGGTTGACCGGACAACGATGTGTGTGCCTGTGCAGGTTTATGCCGGCGTTGGAGACCCTGCAGCAGGCGTCGGGCGGGAGGCTGGAGTTGGTCTTCGGCGACATGCTCAAGATCGACGAACGCGACCTACTCAAGAACGAACCCAAGGCCGATAATTGGGCCGATGGTGCACGACACGACACACGCACACGCACCACCACACACGCACACGCACGAAACTTATAGTTGTGACCAAACCACAGAGAGCCCGGTGCGCATTGTGGGCAACCTGCCCTTTGCCGTGGCGACGGAGCTGCTCCTCAAGTGGCTGCGACAGATTCCCGAGAGGGAAGGCCCGTTCGCGCACGGTAACCTTTCCTCCTCCTCCTCCTCCTCCTCGCCCTCCTCCTCTCATTTTGTGGACCCAAACAGGCCGAGCCAGCATGACGCTGATGTTTCAGCTCGAAGTGGGAAAGGTACTCGCGGACGACACGACACGACACGACACGACACGACACGACCAACGACACGACACGACACGACACGACCAACGACAC
>CDFC01061662.1:73564-109678 GCA_000826385.1 Acanthamoeba rhysodes | reverse complement strand
ACGACCAACGACACGACCAACGACACGACCAACGACACGACCAACGACACGACCAACGACACTTGTGCGAACGTTCACAATTACAATGTTACATATGGCAGCGCATCGAGGCTTGTTCGGGCACGTCCGAGTACGGTAGGCTGTCGGTGATGACGCAGCAGTCGTGCACGGCCCAGACGTGCTTCAACGTGCCAGCGTCGGTGTTCGTGCCCCCGCCCAAGGTGACGGGCACCATGGTTAGAATCGAGCCGCGCGTGACCCCCCTGGCTCCGGCCCCGGTGAAGGAGCTTGAGGTGGTGTGTCGCCAGGTATTCGGGCAGCGGCGCAAGATGCTGTCCAATGCCATCACGTACGCGGCTACCACCACGCACACCATCTCAACTAAGGGCCACACGCTCACACACTCACACACACGCACACCTCAAATGATAATTATGTCAGTACGCTTGGAGAGGGCTCCCTGCCGTTGATTGCGCGAGCTGGCCTGGACCCCACGAAGCGACCAGACGCCTTGACCGTACCAGCCTTCTCTTCCGTTCTTCTTTCTCTTTCGTTCTTTCTTTCGTGAAGCTGACCTCTGTGCACCACGCAAACAAGGTCGAAGAGTGGTGCAGCCTCGCCCGGGCCTACAAGGAGTGGATAGATGAAATGAAGACGAGCAGCTCCTTTAATATCTAAAAGCTGCTCCTGCATTTACAGCTTGTAGGCCCGCGCCTCAGAGTGGTCCAGCGCCATGGCGCGGATGGGCGGCGACGAATCGAGGAAGGCCTCGCTCAGACCCTCCACCAGCGACACCAGATGATCACGGCCAGTTGGCATCAGCCACGCGCGTGTCATGCGTACCGTTGAACACGAATGCGCCCCGTGTTACCACAACCAAAAGTACACTCAAGCAGGCGCCGTAGTTAAAATTCTCGCTTAGGGTGCGAGAGGCCCCGGTTCGATTCCGGGCGGCGCCCCATCTTTTGCTTCGATCTTTTTTGTCCAGATTGTATGACAAATTTTATTTTGCGAACAAAGATGGAAGAGCAGGTCGTTGCGTTTGTGCGCGGGGCAGGGCGTCCGTGCACGGCAGCCGAGATCGTGGCGGCCTGCTCGATTCCTCCGACGGACTGCCAGCAATACCTCGCTCGCTTGGTGCTTGCCAAGCAACTGTACATCATCTCTCGCAACATGTTGTGAATCGATTTACGATCTGTGCTGGCAAGGGCCTTGACCCCACGCTGGCAACCGACCAGGGCCTCCGAGGTGGTGTCGTTTGGTGAGGACGACGCGTGCGCCCTGTATTGGCATCCGACCACGGCTACGCCCAGCAGCGGCCACGGAGAGGCCGAGCTGGCCACGCTGCGCAGCCGCCTGCAGGAGCTCGACGCTCAGATCGCCCAGCACGCACCCAAGGAAACGTACGTTTGCACCGCCTTCAGATCGCACGCACACGGGCGGCAGACAAGTGATGCGTGTGGGAATGGGGCACCAGGGCGTACAACAAGGAGATAGGGGAGCACATGGAACGCGTGCACGACTACCACGAGCTCAAGGACGTGGCGCAGGCCTTGATGGGCCGTTTGGCCACCATCGAAGGGGTCCTCACCCGCGACCTCTACAAACGGTACACCTCTCCTCCTGTCCCGCACACACAACACTCACACGCACGACACACGCACAACACATAGATACGATCTTGACTTGGAGGATTGATGGTCGATGAAGATGAAGGCGAACGGGTCTGGTGTAGTAGTAAGTCAGAGGAGAAAGAACAAGGCGCTTGTTATTTATTGGCCTGAGCCCTCCGGCCAGCTGCGACGTACCAATGCACTCACACGCGCGAGTGCGTGGCGTGTGAAACCAACGTCGACGTTGCTGTACTACCATGGCCATGCATGACCCTTCCCCCTCAACCTCGCCAGGCTGCCGCTCCGTTTTCTCTCTCTCTCTCTCTCGTGTGCTGAATACCAGTCCTCTCCTCCCGCCTCCCTCCCTGCACCCCAAACGCACCGCAAATGAGTTTAGTTAGCGAACAAGCACACACGCACGCACGCACGCACAGCTAGAGAGAGAGAAAGAGCGTACCTGTCCATATGCCAAAAGGTAAGTCGCGATCACTCGTTTGACGTGGTGGTCGCCTCGGCCTCATTCGTAGCAGCAGTAGCGCCGGTGGACGAAGATTCGGCCTCCTCCGCTTGACTCGATGCCTTGCCCTCGACCTCGGCCTTCTTCTCCTGTTCGGCCTCCACATCCATCTTCTCGGCTTCGCCCGAGTTCTCCTTCTCCTGTTGCTGCTGCTCACCTACCTCCTTCTCTTCCTTCTCCTCCTTGTCCTCCACCTTCACTTCTCCGTCTACATGCTCGCTGTCCGCGCTGTTGCCGTTCTCGTTCTCGCCGCCGTCCTCTTCGTCGTCGAGCTTGGGTTTCTTCGCAACAGGCTCCTCTTCCGCGCCGCCCTCGGGGTGGTCGCCGGCCTCTTCCTCCTCTTCCGCCTTGGCATCGCCCTCGTCGTCCTTGTTGTTGTTGGCCTCGGCGTCGGCACCGCTTCGCCTCCTCTTGGCCGCGCCCTTGCCCTTCTTCTTGGCGCCCTTCTTGCCGGGCTCCTCTTTGAGCCCAGTCTCCAGGAACGCGATTATCCTCTTGATCAAAATCGGCTTCTTGCCTGCGTTGTATTGTCACCATCATCGTCACAGTAATCAAGAGCACAGAATGAGCGATAGCACAAATTGACATTGTGTGCGCGTGCATGTGCGTGTGCGTGTGCTGAAATAAAATGAATGCAGAGTGTTTGGGGGCGGAGGTGCACCAGTTGCGGAGAGTCCTTCCTTTCTGCAATACTTTTGGAGATCGGTGAGGTTGAACAGGTTGTGCAAGTCCTCTCGTGTCACTCCTGTTTGGTTGGTTGCGATCAGTTTGCAAACTCGAGGATGGATAGCACACATACACCGCACGCACGCACGCACGCACACCAGCTATACGTACCTTTCTTGATGGTGGATAGTGGTGGCGCGACGTATTTGGCGCGGCCTCGTCCTCCCTCCTTCTCCTCGGGCGAATCCTCGTCCATTTCGTCTTCCTCGGCCTCCTTCCGGGCCTTCTCCTCCTTCTCCCGGCGCTCCTTCTCCTTCTCCTTTTCCTTCCTCTCCTTCTCCTTCTCTTTCTCCTTCCTCTCCTTCTCCTTTTCCTTTTCTTTCTCTCGCTCTCGCTCCTCCTTCTTCTCCTTGGCCGCCTGCTGCTTGCGGTCCGAGGCCGACTTCCTGCTCGACGAGCTGGACGAATTGGAGCTCGAAGACGATGAGCTCTTCTTCTTTGGCGCCTTCTTCTCGCCCGTCTCCTCCTCAATCTCCTCCAGCGGCTCCAACTCAAAGATGTGAACCTGTTTGGACGACACGACACGACACGACCAACGACACGACCAACGACACGACCAACAACACGACCAACGACACGACCAACGACACGATCGTTAGAGTGCATGAGGTAAGGAGGAGGAACAAGAAACAACAAACGCTGACAAATTGAGACACATGAGAGAGAAGAAGGTGGGGAGGTAGGAAGGAAGGAAGGAAGGAAGGGGAGGTATGTACCATGAGGCGCTCGACGAGGACCTTCTTGGTGCCGTTGGTCTTGAGCTCGAGCTGTTCGCACCACTTCTTGAGGAGGGGCGGCGTGAGGGTGTGGAAGAATCTCTTGGTTCCGGTGAGCATGATCTCGTCGGTGATCTGCTGCGCCATGGAGTCGCGGGTGCCCTCCTCGAGCAGCAGTATGCGGCAGAACTCCTTGAGCAGCGCCACGGGGCAGGCGGCGAGGAACTTGTCGAGACCGAGATCGCCGACGATGGCCTGGTAGAGACGGGTCTTGGCACCGCGGATCGCGTCGCTGATCTTGGCCGCCTTGCAGGCCTGATCGATGTACTCGGGCTCTACGCTGTCCAGAAAGACCTCGATGCCGATCTCGATCACCTTGTCGCCGATGCGCACCAGCACCACGGGCTTCTTGGAATCAGGGTTGCCCTTGTTCAACCGCAGCGACTCCTTGAGCGTCTCGAGCGAGACCTTCTGGCCCGCTTCCTCCAGCTCGTGCGTGTCCCGTGTCGTCATGGCCTCCTTCTCTGATGATGACGAAGATCACCAAAAGATGGAGGTGAATGGGAAGTGGATGGAAAAGGGGCACAAATTCGTCCAATTGACCACCGCGCGCTGCCCAGTTCCTCGAATGCAAACTTCGGCCGCAGGAGGGGCGTGCCGCACGTACCACTCTTCGTCGGCGCGCTTCAGCCCTCTCTCCGGTCGCAATATCTATCGATCCACCGCCAATTCCGAGTGACTCGATTGGATTATTCTCGATTTGCTGCGACGTCTCGGTGGAGAGACGTTTTGGCGCCCCTGGGCCCTTTTTTTTTTCACCTCCCGCCCCAACGGTCCAACGACCTAAAAGAAAAGAAGTGAAAACAAAAGAAAATATCTGAGAAATTATTGATCTCGAGGAAGATTGAATCACGGGCAAACCCCGGCTCCGTTTGAGCTCCATCAGGCCAGGCACGACGTCGATCGAATCGAGCAGTCGGCCGCACATCACACATGCAGACAACGCTGCTGCGAGGTATTCCCGTCCCATTCGCTGGACTTTTTTCATTTCTTTTTTCATTTCTACGCAATCGCGGGTGCAAGTAGGAGCAAGTACCATCAAGCGCTGGGCTTGACGGGCCGGCTCTTTCTCATCGCGGGCCGTCTCCGCTCCCTCACTCACACACTGACGCGCGTGTTTTGTGCCGGCACACCGCAGGGCGGGGGGTTGTCCGTAGCGGGCACCTTCCGCCGGCCTTTCCCACGGCCTCGCGAGCCACGCACTTCCTTCGCTTCTCCTCCCACAACTCGTTGGCCTCCGCTGCTGCTGCCGCCGCCTCGCGACTCTCTTCCTCTTCTTCTCCTTCTCCGCGCGTGCGTGCATGCTTCCCTGTCGCGCCGACCGCATCCTACCACACCTCGGCCTCGCGCGCGCTGCCCAGGCACGATCGCGGCAGTGGCGCCACCAAGGCGCCACCTTCGTCTTCAGCCGCCACCACCGAGAAGAAGGCACCATCGGCTTCCTCTTCTTCTTCACCTTCACCACGGTCGTCGTCGTCGTCGTCAGCGAAGAAGGGAAAGCCCATGCTCGACCAGCTGCTGGCCGAGTACCAGGACCTCGACCTGACCGGCGATCGCCCACCGCGGGCCAAGGCCGGCCGAGCCCAGAAGGACGACAAGCCCGCAGCCACTGCCGTCGACGATGGCGACGGTGACGACGATGAGCGCTCGGCCTCGCCGAAGGCCCAGCCGGGCGACTTCACGCTTGACGACCTGCTGGCCGAGTACGACGGCCCGGCCGGTGTCGGGGGACCTGTCAAGGGCCAGGCCAAGGCCAAGGCGGCCACCGACCCGCTGGCCGGGCGCGAGGGCGACTTTACGCTCGACGACCTCCTGGCCGACTACGACGGCGACGCCAGCGCCGCCGCCGCCGAAGGCGACGCCCGGCGCCTGGTCCAGGGCACCCTTGCCGGCAAGCAGAAGGCCGACCCTCGCCTGGCCCAGCTCCAGGGCGAGTTCACGCTCGACGACCTCCTCTCCGCCTACGACCACGACCACGACCACGGCAGCGGCACCCAGGCGGAGGCAGTCAACAAGAAAAAGGCCGCTGCGGGCAAGGCCCAGACGCAGTCGGCGGCGGCGAATGGGTGGGAAGACGAGTGGCGCGAGGACATGGCCCGATTCGGCGGAGCGCCCGACGAGCGCGAGGCCTCGCTGGAGGACCTGGTCAAGACCTACCAGCCGCCACCCGCGGAGGACCAGTCGCCGGCGCCGGGCGCGAGTTCGAAGGCGCGCGTGCGGGAAGAGCTGCGCCACTTGGTGCAGAGCATGGTGGCCGACGAGCTCGGACTGACGAGCGGCGGAGAGGCCGACGAGCGTGAGGCCATGGAGCCGCTGCGGGCCACCACCCACGCCCGAGCCCGGCCGCAGCCCACCGCCACGACCCAACACAACGACGGCGTCCGCGCGGCCGAAGTAGTAGTCGATGACGACGACAACGCCGAAGAAGCGGAAGACGTGTTTCGCCACGAGGCCGTTGATGATGTCGACGAGCCAAATGAAGATCGCGACAATGAAGATGATGATGAACTGGACGACGACGAAGAAAAGGCACTCGACAAGATGATGGTGGAGGCGGAGGTGGAGGAGGAACAGGACATGGAGTGGCTGCAGCGGGAGCTCGAGGCCGGGCGCGCGGTGCACCCGCTCGAGTTCTCGCCGCTGTGGCGGGCCGCCTCCAAGAACCTGCCTCCTCGCCGCACGCGCGAGGAGTGGGAACGGCTGGGCGGCGATGACGTCGAACCCGCCTTTGTAGGCACGTGTCGCCCACACACACACCGCACACACCGCACACGCGCGGAGGCTAACATGTGCCTCTCCCACATCAGGTATTGAGCGGTCGGAGAGCGAGCTGGAGGGGGTGGAGGTGACCAAGCGCTTCGACGCCGTCAACGACAACGAGACCGACGAGCAGTACATGGAACGGTACGTGCGCCGCTCTATTTGGTGGTGCCGTCCACCCGCTCACTCGGTATGGCATGTGTCGTGTGCGTGCCGTCGTGTCGGGCTTCGACAGGATGATCCAGATGGAGGAGCAGGCGGAGATGCAGCGCGCGGAGGGAGAGCTGACCGGGAAGAAGCAGGGAACGCCGATGAGGCTCACCAAGAAGGAGAAGGTTGAGGCCAAGCTCGCCACCTTGGACCCCGCCGAAGCCAAGAAGGCTCGGACCAAGCTCAAGCGGTGCCCCTTCCCTCGTGTGTGTCGTGCGTGTCGTGTGTGTCGTGTCATCTGATGTGGGTTGCGTCGGGTGGGTAGGAAGGAGAGACGCAGGCAGGAGCACGAGCAGCACATGGAGAAGGTGAAGCGAAACCACAAGGAGGGCGGCGTCAAGCTGGACGGTTCCCAGATGTTTGCGCACGGCGCCAACGTTCCCCCAGGCACGCCCCTCCACCCTTCATCTCATTCCGATCACCTTCGCGCTAACGCACGACACGACACGACACGACACGACACGACACGACACGACACGACACGACACACAACGCAGAGTTGATGCATTGGTTTTCGGATCCGGAGGGGCTGAAGTCGAAGAGGGACGTCATGCTGGCGAAGAAGTGCAACAAGCTGCAGCGCATGGCCGAGCTGCGCAAGACCCGCGAGAAGCGCATCGACATGCCCAGTGATCCCAGTGACGCTCTCCCTCTTCCACCACCATCATCATCGTCTTCATCATCACCACCATCGTCATCGTCTTCATTCTCACTCGTCGGTGGGTGGTGGGCGGCAAAACAGCGACGGCCGAGGTGGAGGAGCTGCTGGGCATGACGCGCCGCCAGAAGCGGATGGCGAGCAAGATCCAGAGCCACCTCGAGGACGTCTTCGTGGAGGATTTGGGCGCCGACTCGGCTCTCGGGCAGCTCGACATCAACATCAACGTACCTTCATCACCTTCTCTTCTCTTCTCTTCTCTTCGCACGCGCCCCAGCGAACCTGACACCAACGCTTTGGGGGTGGTGATGAGCAGGAGGTGGTGATGAGCAGAGACATGCGTATCGCCCGGGTCTACTGGAAGGGATCTGGCAATGAAGACGCCGCGGAGAGACGTACGGCTCCTTCGTGTCGCGTGCGTCGTGTGTGTGTGTCGTGTGTCGTGTGTGACCTGACGAAAGGGTGTGTGTGCAGTGTTGCATGCGCGAGCGTCGATGCTGCGCGGCATGCTGGCCCAGCGAGCAGGCGTTCGCTTTTCGCCAGAGCTGGTGTTCTATCGCGAGAGCGCCGAGAGCATGTACCACGAAGTCAGCCGGTACGCTAGCCTGACACACGCACGCACGCACACATCGCACACGCACACAAGACACAACACGACACGTGATTGCTGAATGGGGTGGATGGGTGCAGGTACATGGACCAGCTGCAGAAGCAGGAGGGCTGGGACGAGGCCACCATCAAGGCCGAGCTCAAGCGGATCCGCAAGGAACGCGAGGCTGCCGCTGCCGGCGGCCGCACCAAGTCCTGATGTCTGCACACAACTGAAGAAGAGGAAGGTGATGCGGTTGAAGGGAACGAAGAGAAAGCAGAGGGGAGGGGTGAGGTGAGGTGAGGAAGGGGAGTCCATGTTGAAGAGGATGCCAAACATTTGTACAAAGGAGAGGGTGGAGAGAAGAGCAAGAAGAAGGGGAGGGTAGAGGCAGGATAATCACAAAAGAGAAAGGAATGGAAGAATGCCGCAGTTCGGAGGGTGCTCTGGTTGGGTGATGAGGTAGGTGAGGTGGGTGAGGTGCTTGCTCTTCTCCTCGGGCATCGGTTTGTTGATCCTAGTCCTTGTTGAGCTGCTTGTTTAGGAGAATGAATCGAACGGCCTTTTGCGTGGGGGTGAGCAGATTCCACATCCGCTCCCACGCCAGATCGTCCTCGGACTTTTCCTCCACCACCATGCTCGATTCCTCAGATCGGCCTGAGGTTGATGTGGATTGCCGTTGATGGGGAGCAGCGGGGCCGTCCTCTTCCTCCGAAGGAGACGTCTTGGCCCTTTTCTTCGACTCGGCACCACCCCGATTCGTTTCGTTTGTTGATCCATCTTCTATCGACGATTGGACATCAATTCGATCGTTTCCATCATTAATGGCACCAGTCTCCGCCTCCACCGCCGCCTCATCCTCCACTCGCTTCCTCTTCTTGGCTTGCACGCTTGAGTCGTATTGCGATTCTCGGCGCGTGGCGTCTCGCGATGTAGACCCGCCGTGATGGTCTTGCGCCGGCGTCCCGTAGAGAAGAGACGTCGCATGGGCGTCCATCACATCGACACACGTCGCACCCGCTCCCTCCCCTCGCCCCTCGTCCCCTGCGGCGTTCGCACTCATCGTACTGCTTGAATCTTACCTTCCTCTACAAAGATTTTAGAAATGGTGGTCGCACGTTTTTGGCGCCCTGTTTGCGTTTTTTTTTGTTTCCTCGCACAAATTTACATTTTATATTTCATTTTTCGCTATCTTTTCGGCGGACGTGCCACCGCCTTCTTAAGAGTGCGTCGGCACAAAGAGAGTGGCGCAATCAGAAGGTTGGCGCGAACCTGGAGGCGATCATGAAGAACCTCAATGCGGTTTCAGTAGTCGTGGAGGGCGTCTTCCTTGGCAAGCAGCTTGGCGCGCTTGTCCTCGTCCTCAGGGTCATCCTCCACCTCATCAACGTCGACGTCTTCATAGTACACAACGTCGTACTCTTCGCCTTCGTCTTTGCCCTCGCCGTGGGCCAGATCACCCAAAACCTGCAGGTTTGGAACTCACGTAACACTCCTCAGCACCAATCACCCAAAGCACGACACGCACGACACACACACACACACACACACACACACACACGATAATGGTACCTGGGACGAGAGCGAGGAGAGAAGTCGTTCGCGCTCCTCCTTCTCGTTTTCGTAGCCGTGGCTCCCCTTCTCCACCCAATCGAAGGCGATGGGCGCGCACACCACATGGTCCGGCAGCGCGAAGCTCTCCACCAGCGCGAGCGCGTGCGGGCGTAGCTCTGCGCAGACACGACACACGACACACGACGCACGCGCACACGACATTCAACGTGAGTGAGCACAGAAAAACTGCCTCCACTGCAATGAAGGTAAAGGTCTCGCCGTACCGCTGCAGAGCTTGTTGATCTCGGCCTGCATGGCCCTGGCCTTGATCGGCGCAAAATAGCTGTTGGCCAAGTACCAGCCCATGTTCTTCTCAATGGCCGACAGCGCCCACAGCCGGCACAGCTGCTTGAGCACGGCCTTCGTCCCCGGTTCCTTGCACGCGCGGATCGTCTCGACAAACTTCTCGCACGTGATGCGGTCCACGTAGGCCTTGCCTGCAATATCCACGCGCGTCGTCAGCTCATGCATAATGCTACAAATGAACTGTTTGTGTGCGTGCGTGTGCGTGTGTGTGTGTGTGTGTGTGTGTGTGTGTGTGTGTGTGTGTGTGATAACGTGTAGCGTCGTGCGCGCTTTGTGAAGAGCTTTCGAGAGTGGCCGGTACCGAGGGCAAGGATCATGTCGAGTATGGAGTTCCAGGCATCGAAAGGGTTCATGCCCTGCCCTTGGACCTTGCTTCGCAGCGTTAGCACCACCGTACGCAGGATCTTGAATTCTCTGCGCGTGCGAGAGAGTGAGCATGGTGCATCATCAAAGGCTTCACGCCCCTCCATGGTTTATCCATGTTGTACCTCCACACGAAGGCGTCGTTGTAGAAGTCAAAGTGGAGCAGGTGAGCCTCAGTGGCGTAGCGCCTCATCATCGGGTTCTGCGCAGGAGTGAAAACACAGAATTGTGAGAATGAGATAAAGTTACAATATGGGTTGACCAGGTGTGTCGCACCTTGGAGCGCACAAGAATGCCCAGCTGACCCTTGAGATAGCCCAGCATGTTGGTCAGCCGCTGTTTGCCGGTGAGCGAACTGTAAAACTCCTGCAGGAGCGCCTTGGCAACTGCCTACACTCACCGAGCGCCGTCAGTGAGCCGACGGCGCACCACCAAAACCACAAGTGGCGCGACACACGAACACAGCAAAGCGACAGGTGCGGACCTGCATGAGAATAGTATTGTCACCCTCGTAGGTGAGATCGATCTCGGCGTCGCTCTTAAATACGCCGATGCGATTCTCGGCAGCGAAGCCCTGGCCACCGCAGCACTCGCGGCAAATCTGCAGCGTCTCCGAACGGTGCCAGGTGCTGACGGCCTTGTAGCCTCCGGCAAGAAGGAACAGCTCGCGCTTCTTCACCTCCTCCTCGGCCTCGCTCAGCGTGCCAGCGACGAGCCCTCGCTGGATGTCTCGCAGCACGTCTTTCGTGTGGTTCATGCCAATGCGAAGGGCATAGGTCGTGGCAATGAGGGGCAGCAGCCGCTTCTGGTGGCTGAGGTAATCCATCAACAGAAACTCTGTGAACACCAAGTGATGATGACGTCAGTCACATGGTCGATGGAGTGATGGTGACTTGGCTAAGAAGCAAGTGGTACCGGGTTGCTTGGGGAGGCCGAACTGTCTCCGGGTGCAGGCATAGCGCACAGCAATCGTGAGGCCCAGCTTGCTTACATTAAGTGCACTGCTGCCCACGCAGATGCGACCACCGACCAGCGCGTCTGAATTCACAACATTGGGATGAGGAAAACGGCCGGGCACAGGCAAATCGTCGCGCCCTTAATAAGGATCTCATCTGGTAGGCCACGCACCCAACATGGTGTTGAACCTCTTGCCCTTGTTGGGAATATGCGTGCTGTACTGACCATCGGGGCTGACGTCGCCGTACTGCATACGACACCCAATGTTAAGCGATTGCGCAAGACATATCTCTACCAGACCAGAGCTGGCCCTTACCTTGTTGAGCAGATTGTCGAGAGGGACACGGACGCCGTTGAACCACAGGCGACCATTGTCGACGCCGTTGAGTCCCATCTTGTAGCCGCAATCGGCGATGCCGACTCCGGGCATGGGCTTGCCGTCTTTGTCCCTAATCGGCACCAGGAACGCGTGGAAGCCTTCGTTGCGTCCGCCCGGAAGGATGAGATTGGCGAACACCTGCATCAGCGAGCACTGGTCAGGTTCCGGAGAACGACAAGGTGATCCGAAATGGGTCAAGGTCATACGGTGGCCCAGTTGCCGTGGCAAGCGGCGTTGCCGATCCAATACTTCTGGGAGGTCGGAGTGGGGCTGTTGATCACAAACTCCTGCGTCTCTGGCACATAGATGGCTTCCGTTTCGATGCCACGTGCGTTACTGCCGTGGCCTGATCATCGTGTCACTGAGATTAGCTCAGCGCTCATAAATGTAACACACACCACACACACACACCACACACACACACACACACACACACACAGGCGCTCACGTGCAGTCGGTGTGTACCGAGCTCGGTGAGGGCGAAGCAGCCACGCACTTCGAGCGTCTGGCACTTGTCGAGCATGTGGAAGTGCTTCTCGGTGCCGAGGGAGGCCACTGAGCCGCCAAACAGGCCCCACTGCACACCCGCCTTAACCGCGAGCGACATGTCCATGAAAGCCGTCGTCTCCTGCATGACAATCAGGATGGTTGCATCGCTAGGCATTCGATGTCCATTCAACGATGGTTAGCCGACTGACCAGCTCAGCAGGAAGCCCAGCAGAGGGGGGGCATCATTACTTGAGCACTTCGCGTAGGGTGAAGAGCTCCTGGCTGGCCAAGCGCTCCAGGCGCTTCAGGGTCAGCTCGCGGGCTTCTCCCATTTTCTGCGGCGAAACTTAAGTCAGCGACGGACCGAAAGGTGAGGAGGGTGGGTGCAGGCGACCACCGTCTACATGTAGACGGCTCCAAAAGCAGCGATTGAAGTAGCGTACCAAATCGTAGCGAGGCTGGAACAGGGGCTCCTTGAAGAGCTCCAAGACCTTGGCTCGCAGCTCGGGATGATCGGGGTACTGAGTAGAAGTGCGTACGTCATGAGCGTTGAGCAACTACGCCAAGAGAAAAGCCCCCGCGGTGAGGGAAGAGAAGTGCGCACCAGGAGGCGGCTCAGGCCGTCGACGTCGTGCTGTTCGAGCTTGCGCTCGCGGAAGGGCACTTTCTTAGCTCCTCCAGCTTTCTTGGCAGCCGTGCCGTTGGGGCTTCTCTTGAGCTTGGCTGCAGCATCGTGCGCATCGAGTAGCGCTTCTTCGTCCTCGCCAAGCGCAAGATGCTGCACGATGGCGTGTGCTCGTCTCTGGGCCGTCTTGGCCCCTCGCAGATTGTCGTTCTGCATCTTCTACTTGAATGTGGAGCTTCTTGTCGATTGTTGAGATGACTCTCGAAGCAAATGGGAGAGAGGAGGATTTGTAAAGACAAGGACAACGTGACGAGCAGTTTAGCTGTGGGAACGTGGGCGTTCTTGTTGGGTTGCAGATGCTGTCTAATCTTGGATGCGAAATTCACTCGAACGAAACCGCTTCATTCGCACCTACTACGCCACGTCACGCCGCGCTGGCGGTCAGGTATTTTTCTTTCTCTTTTTTTCATTTCATTTTTCATTTTTAACGACCAAGGACGCCATGGACAGCGAGACGCTGGCGCTGTGCGCAGGGCTCGTGGATGCGCCCTACGTTCGCGCTGCGGTGCAGGCTCGCGCTCAGCGCCAGGCCCTGATCAAAAACCTCCTCTCGCACGTACGTTATTTATTAATTTAATTTAATTTTAATTTAATTTTTATGTTGATATAATGGCTCTACACGGCTTTTGGGCTGTGGACAGCGAGCGCTGCCGGACGAAGGCTGGGACGACCTGACCATCGAGCTGTTCCTCCACGAGATCGCGTTGATGGACAGCAACAACTTCATCGGTACTCGGTCAAGCCAGGGGAGTGACCTGCGGTGTGGTGCACAGGCCCAGGGCTTACACTTTTTCCTTCTCGCTGCCGCCACGCAGAAAACGTGGGCGTCGGGGAGCGTGAAGCGCGGATCGCAAGCAGTCTTGTGGCTCGCCGCCACTACAACCTGGGCCACGGCATCGGACGGAGCGGCGACATTGCGGCAGCGCAGCCCAAGGCCGCCGGCACGTGAACCTACACTCCTCCTTCGCCTCGCTCACCAACCACTTGCCTCAGCTAACATCAGGGTTTGCGATGATGTATCTCTCTCGCACACGCACCACCGCACCACCGCACCACCGCACCACCGCACCACCGCACCACCGCACCACCGCACCACCGCACACAACTTATCGCCTCAGGCTCTTCGCTGCTGGTGAAGCTCACCAACGCACTGGCGCTGCACGCACTTCGCATCGCGGGCGGAGGGAACAAGGCGTTCGCTGAGAGCTGCCTGGTCTTGCCGCTCGCCACCGGAATGACCGTCTCGTTGGCCCTCCTCACGCTGAAGCAGGTACTCGCAGGTTACGCACCCAGCCGTGCGCCGCGTATGCTTGTCAAACCGACATCTGTTCCTTCCTCTCGATTGACGACCAGATGCGACCAGACACGGCGCGCTATGTCTTGTGGCCCCGAATGGACCAGAAATCCTGCCTCAAGTCCATCCAAACCGCCGGTACACACACGCACCAACGCACGCACGCACGTCGATGGGGAGCACAGCGTGCGAGTGACTCACTGCGCACGACCGGGTTTGGTCAGGATTCATCCCCGTGGCAATTCCGAATCTGTTGGAGGGAGACGAGGTGCGCACCGATGTGCCGGCGCTGGAGCGGAAGATTGCCGAGCTGGGCGCCGACTCCATTCTCTGCGTTTTGTCGACGTCGAGCTGCTTCGCGCCCCGTGCCCCAGATCGGTACCTGCCCGCGCACAAAACAGCGCACGACACACGCCACGATGCACTGCACAAGGCTCACTCGTTCCCCAGTATCGTGGAGATTGCGAAGTTGTGCAAGGCAAGCGGTATCGGCCACATCATCAACAACGCCTACGGGATTCAGACTTCCAAGCCCATGCATCTGATCATCGAGGTATGCCTTTCCACGCACACGACGCACGCACGCACACGGCACGAGCATCGTACGATTTGTCTGCTGATCACAGTTTCCTCACGGCAGGCGTGCAGATTGGGGCGAGTCGATTGCTTCGTGCAGAGTACCGACAAGAACTTCCTGGTGCCGGTGGGTGGTGTGTACTTCGTCAGAGGAAGAGAGTAGGAGGGAATAGCAGGCGCGAAGGGATGGTCGCTGACTCCCCGCGTTACCGCGACGCAGGCGCTATCGTGGCCGGTCCGAGCAAGAAGTTCATCGAGGAGCTGAACAAGGCGTATCCCGGGCGCGCGTCGGCTTCGCCGCTCATTGACCTCTTCATCACCCTGCTTTCCCTTGGCGTCGCGGGGTGGAAGAAACTCCTACGAGAACGTAAGGTAAAGACCATTACCACCATTACCACCATCGCCATCAACCCATGCTCTTCTCCTCTACTCTGCTCTGACCCGCTAGCTACGGGGTGTTTGTTGACGGGGCAATAGGAGCTGTTCGGGTACTTTACGACGGAGATGGCCAAGGTGGCCGAGAAGCACGGCGAACGCTTCCTCGCGACGCCCAACAACCCCATTTCCTTTGGTACACGCGATGAGCTCAGTGCGCGAGTCCCGCGTGCGTGAGCGTGTGTGGTGGTATAAGTCTGATCGACCACATAATATCCAGGTATGACGCTCGAGAGACTGGGCGACGTCAAGGAGGGACCCACCATGCTAGGCTCCATGCTCTTCTCCCGCTGCTGTTCCGGCACCAGGTACACCTTCAAGCCTTGATCATACCGCAGCCAACCAATGCGCTGACGTCAGCTCTTTGCACGGCACGCACACGACAAAGGATAGTGACAGGCAAGGAGAAGAAGGTGGTGGCCGGGATCACGTTCGAGGGCTACGGCGCCCACATCGACGGCTACCCGACCGCCTACGCCACGGCGGCGTGCGCGCTGGGCCTCACCCGGGGCGAAGTGGACCTCTTTCTCACGCGCCTCGACAAGACCCTCACCGAGCTCCACCACCAGAAGACGAAGAAGGCGAAGGAGCCCCAGGACGACGCCGCCAGCAGCGTCGGCGATTGCCCACCACCGCACATCGACGTCCAGGAAGGCAGCTAGTGTGGTTTCATTGTCATGTAACATTGAACGACCGCTGTGGCGAGCCGGCTCACGATGGTGGTGCGGCGGGGCTGAAGGCCTGGCGCAGCCGGTGGAGGGTGCGCGGACGGCCGAGGGTGGCCATGGTGTCGACCACGCCCGGGCCCTCCTTGCCTCCGGTGAGCAGGTACCGCAGCGAGTGAAAGAGCACCTTGCTCCCGGCCCCGTGCTCCTTGCACACCTCTTTGACGAGGGCCAGCAGCGGGTCGTGCTCCATGGGCACGTCCTCCTTCTCCAGACGATCGACCAGCGCCCGCACCAGCGTCTCTGTTGATTCCACCACACAAGGACCATGAGCGAGGCCGGCCAGGCCGGCCAGCAGCGAACTATGGTGGGTGGGTACCGGACTGGCCGGGCTTCCAGAGCGTGGAGCGGGCCTTCTGGGCCTCGGGCGACGTGAGGTCGGCCTCGTCGAAGAAGAAGCGGCTGGGCTCCACGAAATCGGTGAAGTTCTGCGCCCGGTCCTGTGCGAGCCAAAGCAGTGCAACGTTAGGCTATCGCTCGCGTCTGGCTTGTGGCCGAGGCGAAGGGGGGGGGGAGCAGCCGGACGTGCCTTGTTGAGGTGGATGACCTTGTGCAGGTACGCGTCGGGGAAGGAGGCGGACGAGGGCAGCGCCTGCTCCAGCACTGGTCGCACTCGAGCCGTGACCCAATCGATGTCCTGCGTGAGATGGTGAGCCTCGGCGCAATCCTGAGGGAGCGAAGAAAGAAAGAAGGGAGCGCGTAGGTACGTCGGTGCACTTGGCGCGCAGGTGCTGGCCGTTGAACCAGTCGAGCTTGTTGATGTTGACGATCGCCCCGCCCTTGTGCACTCGCTCCAGCGAAAACTGGAGACCGAAGAGTCTCGCCCGGTGAGCCGCACAATAAAAACAATAGCGCAACAAGCCAGTGAAGAAGCCTTAGATCGGTGGGTGGCGTCGCACCTTTTCTATGAGCTGCTCGAGGGTAAAGATCTCCTGCGTGTCCTCGGGTGCCCAACCGATGAACGCGACAAAGTTGACCACGGACTCAGGCAGATACTCGCGCTCCTTTGTGGTGGTGGGGGGAAGCGAGTACGTGAGCTCACGGGCACATGGGCGCTTGAGCGGCGTGCACGAGGGAGGCGGGGCGTACGATGTAGTGATCCACGGAGGCGTCGCCTTGTCGCTTGGACATCTTGGACTTGTCGGGGTTGAGCAGCAGCGGCAGGTGCGCGAATCGGGGCACGTCCCACCCGAACTGGTTGTAGAGCATCACGTGCTTGGGCGTAGATGCCAACCATTCCTGAAGCAACAAACACCAACACCATTAGTCGGTGGTCAAGTGTCGTGTGTGTGTGTGTGTTTTCTTTGTTTCATCACAGTACCTCGCCGCGGATGACATGGCTGATCTCCATGAGATGGTCGTCGACAACCGAGGCTAGGTGGTAAGTTGGGAAGCCGTCGGACTTCACCAAAATCTGCGCTCACCACCGGGACCGCGTTAGAATCGAGGCCAGCAGCAGCAGCAGAGGAAGGCTCTTGTGTCACACCTGATCGTTGACGAAGGCGTTGTTGAAGCTCACGGCTCCGCGCACGATGTCTGTGAAGGAAGTCACGCCCGACGGGACCTGGTCACTTCGTGGTAAGCGGGCCAGAAGGCGGGCGAGAGTGCGAGTGAGAGTGGCGCACCTTCATTCGGACCGTGTGGGGTACGCCGCTCATCAGCTTGTGTTGCACCTCCTGGGGTGTGAGGTTCAGACAGAACCTGTCATAGAGAGGCGGAATCCCTGTGGGCACGTTTTTGGACGCAATGATGATGCAACGGCGCGTCAGTCCGCTGAACGCAACACGCAACATGCAAAACAAGAATGGCAGGGTTGCTCGGCGCACCTCGAATGTTGGAGCTGCGCTTGAGCTGGTCGAGGCGTTCTTCCGTGCAAAAGCATCGATAGGCCTCACCTTTCTACGAAACGGGGACAAGCAGCGACCAGTGAGTCACCACAGAGTGTCACGTGCAATGCATGTGTGTGTGTGTGTGTGTGTACTTCGATCAGGTCGTGGGCGTGCTTGTGATAGAGTGGCAGCCGCTCGGATTGCACGTACGGCCCGTAGTTGCCGCCCTTCGATGGGCCTGCCCAGCACGCGAGACGCACCAAGGAAGAGTCAAGAAGGGTCGGCGGCACCAGGCAGCCACTCGAGTGGCCGAGGCGATGAGATGCAGTAGTGGAGCAGGGCCGGCAGGAGGTGTACCTTCGTCGTAGGGAATGCCGGCCCACTCCAGGATGCGGTCGAAGTTGGCAGACGCGCCCTCGACCTTGCGCGCCTGGTCGGTGTCCTCCAGCCGAAGCACGTAGTCGCCGCCGTGCTTCCGCGCAAAGAGGAAGTTGTAGAGGGCCGTGCGCAGGCCGCCGAGATGCATCTGGCCCGTGGGGCTGGGGGCGTAGCGCACGCGCACCCTCCTCCCCGGATCGACCAGTCCCGACGCGGGAGACGACGATTCGGCAGAGCACGTAGTAGTAGTAGAATGCAATCTTCCGGTGGCGGATGAGGGCGTGTAGGGAAATCGGCCCAACGCCCCCGCGCCCAGCCTCGCCCCGGCCGGCTGCACGAACCGGCTGCGCAGAACCAGCGTTGAGGACCTCATCTCTCTGGGATTAGATTTGATTTAAAAAAACAAATTAAAAAGCGAAAAAATCAAAGAAAAACGAAAGCCGGAAAAAAGGGGGGAGGAAAGAGAAAGCAGGACCGAACGAGATTGCAAGATGGGCGAAAAAACATTCACTTGATTTTATCATCTCCGACCCTGGTCCTGTCGCATGGTCCACTTGCAGTAATGGCATCGATGCTCAACGAAGGAATCATCAATAATACGCCGCCATCGGCCGACCATTCGATGCCTGCGAGCTCAATCGAGGAAGCAGGGGCACAACAGAAGGCATCTACGGCCGCGGTGGTCGATGATGGTTGGGAGAGTGTGGAAGTGGAGGAGATGGGAGCAGTAGTGGCGCCTGCTACTCCGACGATCGCTCTTAACTCAACTTCTGCGTCCTCATCTTCATCTCAATTCGGGCATCTCGTGTCGCCGCCTCAACACCAGCTTCATCCTCAACTCGCCTCGAACTCGATCCTCAACAATGTCGCCACGCCGCCCAAGACCTCGAATGGCGTCGGGCCGCAGCTGTCCTATCTGCAGATCGCGGGCTCGCTGATGACCTCATCGGCCAATTCATCGTCTCGACCTGCCGTGTACTCGAGCAACCAGGCCACATCATCAACGCCGCTGGTTCACCCGTCTTCATCTTCGTCTCCCTTCGCCTTTGTGCCGAAGCCCGTCGGTAAGGATGGCCACGATAGCTTCAAGGACGCCTTCGAGCAAGCGCGGGACAAGCTCCATCTCTTTGAGCGACGCTTCGGTGGCGACGACGGGCGCGAGACGACGACCACGGCCACCGCGGCAGCGGCCACGGCGACGCCCACGAAGGGCGAAGGCAAGCGAAAGAGGAGCGAAGGTGGCGGCAGCGACGGCGAGAAGAAGCGAACGGAGAAGAAATCGAAGAAGGGCGATGAAGGAGGCGCGGACAATGAGCAGAAGAAGAAGAAAAAGAAGAAGAAGGACAAGAAGAGCAGCGGCAAGAGCAAGCCGAAGAAGGAGGACGGGAGCGCGTCCCTGGCGTTGGACGAGAAGCCGGAGGGCGGCTTCACCTTTATGCAGGGCGCCTACTTCATCCTCAAGCGCGAGCATCGCTTCATGACCGCCAAGGAGATCGTGGCTATCGGGGTCGCCGAAGGTACCACGCTCCCTCTCTTGGTGGCCTCGCGTTCACTGACTATAGCAACGCACGTGCGCTCGCTCACACTCCCGCATTCTCTTTCTTTCTCTTCCATCACCACCGTCTGCAAACAGATCTGTTTGCGTCGTCGAAGGGAAAGACGCCAGAAGCCACGGTGGCCGCTGGCATCTACGTGGACCTCAAGAAGCCCATCTCCCAATTTTGTCAAGGGTGCAAGGGTACACCTCAGCCCTCTCGTCCATTTTCATCGTCTTCGTCTTCACCGCCCAACAACTCTCATCACCATCATTTCGTGTGGCTGGTCATTTGATCATTGCAGTGGGCAAGCGAGGGTTCGGGCTGAGCGAGTGGAAGGACTTGGAGTCCATCCCCGGTCCGCCCGACACGCCCGTCAAGACGAGGCGACGGACGACCAAGAGCGAGGAGGGAACGAAGAAGAAGCAGACGTCGTCGGCGTCATCGTCCGCGTCGTCGCGGCGAACAGCGAAGAAGCGCGATGAGGAGGAGGAAGCGCGGAGGAGACGACAAGCCCTGCTCGAAGAGGAGGACGCCGAGGAGGAGGAAGAGGATGTCGAAGAGGAGATGGTCATTGTCGAGGAGGAGGAAGATGAAGAAGAGGCCACCGGACACGGCGCCAGCACAAGCACTTCTCCCCCCAACGCGCTCCGACCTCTTCCCTTCGGCTCACCGCTGGCCTTTTAAGGCTGCTGCATGACGTCAGCCACTCAATTTGATTTAAAAATGAAAATGAAGTGAATGAAATTCAGGCGGAACAATCAGCAAAACTACGGAGAAGCAATGATTACGTCATGCTTGTCGACATACTTAATACCGGTTTTTATTGTTTCTCGATTCCAGGACCAACCGGACGGTCCGGAGACGAGCACGTGTTGGTCTTCAATTTCGGTGAACATGTGGCATGTGACATGTGGCCCCACCGTCGCTAGGCAGATCTGCGTCATTCAGGTGGCCCAGCGTCGGGTGGTTTGCAAGACGGAAAAAGGCGGTGGGCCTACGGGAGAGTCTTTTCGTTTTTCCCTCTTCAGCTGAACACGCGTCACCGCACAACCCCCCCCCTCTTGCCGAGTAGAGAGAGCTCGTACGAGGGCAGGCAGCTTCCTGTGCCGAGTGAAGAAGACGAGAATCGAGCAGCGAGGATCAGAGAGATCGGGCAGGCGAGGACACACGAAAGACGAAGTAGAGATAGATTAGATCAGCAGAAAATCGAAATCCCCAGCTGACATTTCTACGTCGGCATCTACTCTCCATTGGTAAATTCAGCTTCGTATCGAGTGCAGGCCACTTCATAGTCTTTCCGCACGCGTCAGTCGATTGACAATTCATCGTCTACAGGGCCACGTGGGGCGACCTCGAGGAAACAAATCTCCATAATTGACCCGGGAGCTGACATCTCGGGATACGACTCAGCACACAAGTAACCCTGGTCTGCACATCTATTGCCCACCACGGAGCCGCCAGCTGCCGCCGCCGCGTCGACCTTCATGGCCAACACTTCGACCCTGGGCGCCAAGCTCAGTGGTGCGAACGAGAACTGTTGGCTGCGAATGGGTACGCACGCCGCACGCTGCAATTTCCCTCCATCTCCCGCCCGCAACATGGGCATCCAATTCATTCCTCAAAATGGCATGCCTCCGCAACTTCGCGATTGCCCCCCCCCCAATCAAAATCTTGCTCAATCTGGGCTGCAACATTGTGCTCCGCTGCAGCGCTCCAACGTTCCACTGCACGTTGCTCGCTCGTTCCTTTCTCGATTAAGAAGGCCTTGTGCTCCTTTTTCTGCTGGTTATCACGATTTCCTTTCCAGGCTTTTAGCCATCCAAACCCTTTATGGAGATCCCTTCCTGTGCCTACGTTCATGGCCGTGGGCGCGTTACTACGAAGCTCACCCCGTGTGCGTGGCCACAACTCACACAACACAGGTCAGCTGGGCGAGCTGATGAACGACATGGACAAGGCCCTGTACTGCTATGAGAACACGCTACGGCACAACCCCTACAGCGTGAAGGCCCTCATGCAGATCGCCTCCATTTGCCGCACCAGAGAGCAGTACCCCAAGGTACCTTACCTTATCCCTATTATGGACCTTGCCTGAAGCAAATTAGGTCACAGACCAGTCTTCCGCTTCCACGGCCACCAAACCCAAATCGCTCAATTCTTGACCAAATTGTGTGCTGTGTGGTGATGGCGCAAGACGAAAGGTGTGGCTTGGTCTGCTGGGTGACGCTGACCACTACGTGTGGCTGTGTGCGTTGATGGTGGTGGTGGTGATCACAGGCGGTGGAGTACTTCCAGCGGGTGCTGAACATAGAAACGAACAACGGGGAGGTGTGGGGAGCCCTGGGGCACTGCTACCTCATGATGGACGACCTGCAGAAGGCCTACACGGCCTACCAGCAAGCGCTCTACCACCTGCCCAACCCCAAGGTGATTTCTCTCTTACAACACAATCGCGATTGCCATCACCATCACCACCGTCGCCACATGAGGTATGAGGTGGTCCTCCTGGCTGACCATGGCCTATGCTTTGCAAGCAGGACCCCAATTTGTGGTACGGCATTGGAATCCTGTACGATCGCTACGGGTCGTTCGACCATGCCGAGGAGGCCTTCACCGCGGTGCTTAAGATGGACGCCAAGTTCGAGAAGGCCAACGAGATCTACTTCCGACTCGGCATCATCTACAAACAGCAGCAAAAGTTCGAACAAAGTCTCAAGGTACGCGCTCGCCACCCCCTTTGCCCCGCGTCCTGCGACTGCATGCTTGCGCCACCGTTTATTAGCGCCAGCAGCTGACCGGTCTCTCTTCTGCCGTGCAGTGTTTCCGGTACATCTTGAGCAATCCGCCGCGTCCGCTCGTCCAAGGGGACATCCACTTCCAAATCGGCCATGTGCACGAACTCAAAAAAGACGTACGTCTGGCTCTCTTTGTTCCCTGGTCGTGCCTGTGTGCGTGGCACCGACGTCCGCTGTCACTCTTTGTATTCTTTCGCTAATTCTTCGTTGAATTTCCATTTTGGAACCTGAACAGTTCCACTCGGCGAAGGAGGCCTACGAGCGTGTGCTCAAGGACAACCCGAATCACGCCAAGGTGCTGCAGCAGGTTGGCTGGCTGTACCACCACAACCCTCAGTTCGGCAACCAGGACGTTGCCATCTCCTATCTCATGCGCTCCATCGAAGCCGGTACGTAGAGAGCAACCCTTGGCGGCCATGCGTGTGTTGTGCTGGGCCTGGCGCGAGTGAGGCTCACCGACTTCTCCCTCCCCTGTTCTCTTCTCTCAGATCCGAGCGATGGCCAGACGTGGTACCTTTTGGGAAGGTGCTACATGGCGCAGCAGAAGTACCGCAAAGCCTACGACGCCTACCAGCAGGCTGTGTACGCAGTCCCCTCCCCACAGGGCCTGACCCCAAACAAAACTCTAATTGATGAAACTGTGACTGCACCACGCACAGCAACCGCGACAACCGCAACCCGACGTTCTGGTGTTCTATCGGCGTGCTCTACTACCAGATCAACCAGTACCGCGACGCGCTCGACGCCTACTCGCGTGCGATCCGGCTCAACCCCTACCTGTCCGAGGTCTGGTACGATCTGGGCACGCTCTACGAGTCGTGCAACCAAATCAGCGACTCGCTGGACGCCTACCAGCGAGCGGCTGAGCTCGACCCGGCCAACAAGCACATCCAGCAGCGGCTCAACACCCTGCGAGCCCAGTTGTCCGGCAACGGAGACATCCCGTACGTGTTCCCCGTTTGAGTGCCGCGCGTCTGTTACTGTGGAGTGCTGATCGCCGTGTGCGCACACGCGTGTGCAGGAAGGGCAAGAGCTCGCCGCCCACTCTCAAGGAGGCGGGCGGCATGCCGGCCCCTATCGCCAACAAGATGGATGGCATGAAGGAGCCATCGGTGCCCTCGTTCAGTCACCTGGTCTCAGCCGAGGACGCCGCGGGCGAAAAGGGCGACAAGGACGCCATGGCGATCGAGCGGGATTCCGGTGCGGCCATCGCCCGCGAGCGCGAGCGCATGATGAACGACACGCGAGAGGAGATCGCCGCCGCCATGGTCGGCGTGGGCGGTACCGGCGGGCTCATGATGGGCGGCGGGCCCCTCCTGCCCGGCGCAGCGAGGGGCGGTGGGCTCGAAATGCCGCCGGCGCCGCTGCAGCGCGACTCTCTGGCCGCCCTTGCCAACGCCAGCGTGGCCGGCATCAATGGACGGGAGGCCGCCCGCGAGCCGAGGGAAACGCGCGAGAGCAGCAGAGAGGCGCGGGAGCGCGAGAGGGAACAGCAGCGCGAGAGGGAGGCGCGGGAGGCTCGCGAACTCCGAGAGCGCGAGCGCGAGAGGGAGGCGAGGGAGGCGAGGGAGGCCCGCGAGCTCCGGGAGCGCGAGAGGGAGAGAGAGAAGGAGAAAGAGAGGGAGCAGCGCGAGAAGGAAAGAGAGCGCGAACGTGAGAGGGAGGCGCGAGAGCGGGAGAGAGAGGTGAGGGAGCGCGAACGAGAGCAACTGCGGGAGAGCAGGGAGCGGGAGAGAGACCGTGAACGTGAGCGCGAGCGTGAACGCGAACGCGAAAGAGAGAAGGAAAGAGAGAAGGAGAGGGAACGCGAAAGGGAGCGCGTCGCCACAAGCCGAGACAGCGGCAACACCAGCCCGCCGGCGTCGTCACTGGTCGCCGACCGAGAGCGAGACCGAGAGCGCAGCCGTTCGAAGGAGCGCGAGAGCAGCAGCAGGAAGGAGGAGGCCGTCGCGCCGGCAGCGGCTTCGGCGAGGTCACCGCAGCCCACGCCACCGCAGCACCAGGCCGCGCCGTTGTCGCCCACGTCGCCGTCACCACCGGCGTCGAGCAGCAGCCATGCGTCTCCGTCTTTGACAACCGCGGGCGGCTCGACGAGCAACGACGACCGAGACGACATGGACGAGGACCGCGACGGCATGACCATTGTCGAAGAGGACGACGAGAACGCCGAGAAGATCGTCATGATGAAGAAGGCCGCCAAGTGAGCCATCACCATCAACCACTCACTCCATCACGCCAAGCACCGACCACGACGACTTCTTTCACTCGAGAGCAGGGGAGCCAGTTTTGCACCACACCTTTTTTTTTGATTCACCCCTCTAGACTGGGATGGCCTCCTCGCCGTCGCGCCGCGAACAATAAATATTCCTATTCCACACAAAGCGTAAACACGACGTGCCTTTGGCCTTAAGTTTTTTCATGTTAGCTCAGATTTCTTACCGGCATTGAACTTAGCGAAACGCTAGGTGACTCACTTTTGTTTTTGTCGGCACTTGACTGCACAATGGAGAGCGACCGAGAGGAACTGCAATCGTGGGCGATGAAATGGAGGGTTGATGATTTGCTTCCAACGCTCATCAGTAATGGCTTCACCTTCCTCGACTCGATCCTGACAATCACACCCAACGATCTCCTCGAAATGGGCATCACAAAGATTGGCGATAGGCGTCGCCTGGAGCTGGCCATCTCGAGATCCATCACACCTGCCACTCCAACGCTCCCCCTTTCTCAATCACCAGCCCCCCGTTCTCCACTACCTCTCCCACCTCATTCCCCCCTTGGCACACCCACACCAGCATCCCATCTGGAGCCCCCTCCTTCCCCTGCACCCTCCATTACCATCCCCAGCACACAAACACAGAAACGATGCAAGTGCAACTGCCATCAGTACCTTGGCCAAGGCCACAACTGCACCCCTGAACAGAAATGCCCAGGCTACCACGCCTGTCTTCATCTCAACTTTCATCCTGAAGAAAAAAAGCAACAGCGGGCAGCAGCATCAGCTGAGAAGAAGTGGAAGAGAGTGGAGGAGAAAGAGGAGGAGAACAAGTGGAAGAAGAGGAAAGATGATCTCCTTCACCTGCACAAGCAGCCAGAATTTGAGGGATGGTGGCAGCCCCGTCTTGCCGAAATCGTGGCCAGTGACCTGGAGAAGTACAGTCTTGAGGAAGGAACAAGGGCAAGGGCCATGGTGATGATTGTCGTCGCACAGGAGCACACATGGTGCCGCCATGACATCAAGGTCCAGGGAGCGATCAACAAAAAAATCACCAGCAAGCTGAAGGCCATGCCGCAGCATCTCTCAATTGAGGAGGAGGTGGCATACATCAAAAAGCGCCAGGGTGAGCTTCAAGAAGAGGGCAATGCGATCACAGAAGAGGAGAGGGAGGAATCCAACAGCGAGGAGGAGGAGGAGCTCAGCAATGGTGCTGTAGATGCACTAATTGACCATTATGGAGGAGATGGGGTGGATGAGGAAGATGAAGATGACTAATGTAACCACCCACATGACTGATACCATGCAGTCATTGTCAGTAGGGTGATTTTATTGAGGATAGTCACAATTGCAAGGAATAAATTGTCATGCACATTGAATGAACTGTGAAGATGTGCCTTTAAAAAACTGAAAACTTTCTCAGCAGGACTGAATTTGGGGCAGTACTTGGGCAGTAGTTTGTACTCCCCCCCCATAGCTGAGATGAGGCTGGTTGCCATCTCGCTACTCCAGCCCCGCTGATGAAAGGAGCAGTTGTCGCCAAGAACAACATCGCCAGAGAAGATAAAAGGGATACAATCAACTAAAAAAGAAATAAATTTCTCGCTGTTGCTTGAGTGAGGGGTGAGCAAGTACACAAGCGGAAATGCAGAGTCGAGGACAGTAAGGACAGTGATTGTCCAGGATTCCACAATGATGTCACAGTGGTAGCGCTCTCAGAGGGGGCGTTGACCTTGCCATGACCAGATTATCAAATTCCCAAGGTGGGTATGATCCACACACGCCTTGTCAAAGACCTAGAGACCATAATCTTTAAAACATTGCATCAATAAAAAATGTTGTGCTGGGATTACCTTCACTTGATAGTGCTTCACCACTGGTTGTTCCATGTGCCAGCATAGGAAATCTTCAATGAGTTGGCAGTTTGCTGTTGTCCATTTCCTTGGGTCCTCAAAAATTGCTTTCTGGTGCAAGTACTCCTTCCTGAGATGCTTATTGAGTGTACTCTTCGCCCAGGTCTGGCCAAACTCCTCCTTGAACACTTGCTGCACATCTTGAATCATGTAGGTGTGGCCCCACTCCTCAACCTTGAGAAGCTCTACCATCACTTGCACATTTTCATCTGGAAATTGTCTCTTCTCCCCATTCCCGTGCCGCCGTGGTCCTTTCTCTCCCTTCGCCAGCCGCTGCTTCACCCGGTTCACAAGTGATGCTGATACAGCCAGACTCTGTGCGATCTCTCTCTGTGTCCAAGTTGGGTGGCTGGCCATCTTGCTTGCAATTGCTTTCCATGTAAGGGGGTCCCCCACACCCACACGCCACCACACGCCAGAATTGACCTTCCTCAGCTGCCGACCTTTGTGGACACGTATTTCCATCGGCTGGCTAAATACTAAGTGGTTTGTACGCCAAGGAGCAGATCTTGCAGGGGGGGGCAAGGTAAAAAATCTTATTAGGTTGTATTTCACTTTGGCGACAACGAAGTGGTGTTTACGCTTTGCGTGGAATAGGAATAATCATCGCAACCCCAAACCGGTCTTGTTGGAGTGCACCACACGCACACAAACAACACGACACGCAAGCAAGGAAATTTATTTTCCTTTTCCTTTTCTTGAGCGGATTTTGGATGATTTACAATTTCGAGAGAGTAATCGGAGGCAAGATGAGGAAGAGCTCGGTGGTGCTGGCCCGGAACCCCTACTGGCGGACGAGCATTCTCCAGTTGAAGGGCTACAACGACAGCTGGGACCGTGTTGTGCAAAGGTTCCCATTTTCTTTCCTTCCCGCGCCGATTTTGCTGCGGGCCGCAGTTCAATTGCGCAGCCATTTTCTACGAATTTTTGATGTCTCGCTTGCGCGCCCCTTCGCGGGGCATTTGCTTCAACAGAGAGGTCTCGCTTTGAAGTGATTACTTTTGTCAATTAATCGATTACACGGCAGTGAAGCTGGATTGCGATAAGCAAAGTAGAGGTCTGACCTTGTGGCCGTAATGCATGTGTGCATGTGCGAACGTGCAGTCTGTCGGTGGTGGAGCACCTGGAGGCGGTGCCGCGAACGTTCCTGGGCCAGAAGGCCTGCGAGAAGTACCGCAAGCGGGGGCTGGTGCCCGGCGTGCTGAAGGGGCTCGGTGCGGGCTACTTTGACATCCCCATCGCCCTGCGCATCTCCGACCTCGTCAGCTTCAGGGAGCGCGGCGGCTTCCTCAACAGGGAATACAAACTCGTACTCGTTCCCCTCTTGCTCTTCGTGTGCGTGCGTGCGAGTGCGCGGGTGCAACACGCACGTTGCGTGCGCCACTCACATCGCGACGATACAACGCGACACGCTCGCCATCAGATCATCGAGAACACGATCAAGTACGTGAAGCCCGTTGATATCATCCTCGACCAGACCTCGATGGCGCCCGAGCACATCGTCCTGCAGGCACGCTCACGCCCGCCCACCCGCCCACTTTCGCTCGGGTGGCACGATCACTAATCGTCGTGCGTGTGCCGTGGTCGGCATTTCGTGTCTGTGTCTTGTGTTGCGTGTCGTGTGTCTTGTGTCGTGGATGTGGCATTCGTCCTGTGGTGGTGGTGGTTGCGTGCAGGAGCTGCGCGAGCTGACCCCGCCACCTGTGCTCACGGAGGAGGAGAAGAAGACGAAGGCCAAGCTCGAGATGCTGATGACGAGCCACTTCTACGGCGCCAAGACCTACGGACCTAAGAACCCCATCCCCCTCTGGTACAAGGAGGACGGCGGCGTTGTCTAAAAACACGAGTCACTCGACACATCAACCACCACCACCTTCACTCGCGTTGTATGGCATTCCATCTTTTTATTATGTCTAGGCCTGGTCAGATGATGAAGATGAAGATGATGGCTCGTCGGGGGGCTGAGCGACGACGCCCACCTGCGCCGCTCGGAGGAGACGATCGTGGAGGGTGTAGCCGGGCGCCTGGACGAAGGCGACGGTGCCGGGCGCCTTGGTGGGGTCCTGAATCTCGAAGAGGGCCGAGCTCTTGGTGGGATCGAACTTCTCGTTGAGGGGGTTGAACTTCTTGATGCCGTAGCGGGCGAACACCTGCTGAAGCACGCGCTCGGTCATGGCGACGCCCTCGAAGAGCACCTTCACGTCGGGCAGCCCTCGCTTCTCCTCGGGCAGCGATTCGAGGGCTCGGCTGAGATTGTCCGCAATCTCGAGCATGCCCTCGGCGAAGCTCTTGATGCTGTACAGCTTCGCGTTCTCGACGTTGGTCTTGCCGATGCGTGCCATGTTGTCGAGATCGGCGAGCGATCGAAGATAGTTGCCGTTCAGCTCCTTGTTCTGCTCCTCCAGGTCCTTGACCTTCTTCTGCAGCTCATCCATCTTGGCCGCCTGCGGATCCTGCTGCTGCTGCTCCTCCTCCTTGTTCTCTCCTTCGGCCTGCTGTTGAGCAGGGGGCTGCTCACCCTCGACCTTCTGCTCTCCATTTGGCTCTACAAAAAATGAAAATCGAGATGAAGATGAGGAGGGGTCTCACAAGATTGGTGTACGCGATTGAGGCTCGCATGAATGAGAGCGTTCATAAGAGAGAGCGGCATAGCAAGATTAATAAGAAGATGATGGTGAGGGAATGATACCAGTGGAGAAGGGACGAGCGATGGCGAGTGCTCGGGAGCGGAGCGGCACATTCAGGGCGAAGATGCCCCGGCTGGCGGCCGAGTGTGAGGCGACGTTGGGCAATCTGCGGACGGCGGCTCTCATCTTGTGTGTGTGTGTGTACGTGCGTGCTGTGGCGATCGAGTGATGCCTTCGCGATTAACGAATTTTGAGGTCGACCGGCCCGGCTTCCTCGAAATGACCGTCCTGCGTACTAAACCTGACAAAATGGGGGAAGCACCCACACACCGACTCCGCATGCAGCAAGGTGAAGAGCTTTCCATCCGTGGGATCCGTCCGACCACTGGCCACGAACCATCGCCCCAGCCTCAGACGATTCTTCTTGATCCTCGAAGACGAGGAGAACACTCGATGTTATCATGGAGTGCCTTGGTTGGTTGCATTGTAACGAACAAGAGAGGAAACTGATGGATGTGAATTAGGGTTGTATTTGAGTTCGCTGAGACGTGTCAGCTGAAGACGACTTGCAGTGTCGCAGAGGTGTTGGCCAGTAGTTGGGGATCAGCAGGTGGTGGGCGCCTTGGTGGCCGACTGCTCGTCGGTGGGCTGGGCGGCGTCGCGCTTGCAGCGGGGGCGCTCGGCCTGACGGGCCTTGCGCGCGGCAATCCTGGCCTCGACCTTGGCCTTGCGGGCCTCGAGCAGGCCGGCCACTTGGGTCACATCGCCGTTGAACCTCTTGAGCAGGCGCTCGTTGCGCCTCTTGATCCTATCGGCCGCCTTGTCGTCGGCGCCGCTCGGGCCGAAGCCCATCTGGTCGAGCTGGCCCAGCAGCTTCTTCTGGTCCGCGTCGTCGATCGGTGCGGCGGTGGAAGTCTTGCCGTCGGACTTGTTGCGCTTTTGCTCCTGACGCTTGGCGCACCAGGCCACCAGGTCGGCCTTGGCCGCGTCGATGGCGCCATCGGCGCGGCGCAGGGCGCCCGTGCACCTGCCGGCGCCCACGGCCAGACCCAGCTCGGCCATGCTGGCCACCAGGGCCTCAACGTTCGCCGCGTCCACCTTCTTCTTGTGGACCGCGCCCTCGTCGTTGACGTCGGTCGAGGCCGCTTGACGAAGCTGCTTCTTCTGCTCCTGGCGGGCGAGCCTGGTGGCGAGCCTCTCCGCCCGACGAGCCTCGCGTTGCTGGTGGAGGGCTTCGAGCTTGGCGGGGTCGGGGCACTTCCTGTCGTTGCCGGCGGCCAGCAAGCGCAGCTGCTTCCGCTCGTGGCAGCGCTCGAGCGCGGCGAGGGCCTTGTCCACGTCACCGCCGAACTTGGCCAGCACGCGCACGCACCGCTTCTCGCACAGCTCAATGCCCTGCTGGGTGAGCCTGCGCTTCAGGGCGTCGACGGCGGCCTCGCCATCATCGGCCTTGATGAGGTCGACTTCGGCGGGCTGCTCGGCGGCGTCGCTGGCCGGGGTCGGCTGGGCTTCGGTCGATTGGTTCTGCTCCTCTTTGGTCGGCTGAGCGGCCGCGGGCTGGGTGGCAGCGCCGACGGCGGTGGTCGAGACGAAGAGGCGGAGAGGGCGGCCGCCGGTGGTGGGGAGGAGTGAGAGCGCGCAGGCGAGCTCGTCGTCGGAGGAGACGGTCACGCGGTCGGACTCGTCGTCGACGTAGTGGACGCGCACGGCGACTTCATCGGTCGACAGGTTGAAGACGGCGGCGATCTTCTCGACGAGGAGGTTGAACGAGGGCGGCGACGGGAGTGCGATGAGGCGGTTCTCGTTGGTGGCCACGAGGCTGGCCTTGATGCTGACGGCGGTAGCGGATTGTTGCTGGTTCATGTTGTTGTTGGTGATGATGATGACAGTGTGAGTGAGCTTGAGCGAGTGTTGTGCGTGTGTCGGTAAGCCACGTCTGATGTTCTTGCCTGTGCTGATGGTGAAGAAACAACCCGAGCGTGTCGCGTTTTTATGGGGACAGGTTTCGGGGCGTGTTCGCTTAAGGGCAGCCCGCCAAAGCCCGACTATTCCCCGTAAAAACCTGACTTTGGTCGCCCCGACCGGCAGAAGCGGCCAAAACCAGGTTTCAGCAAAACGCCCGTTTTTTCCCGGCAAGTCGATTTTATTTTGTCGACAACACTTGCACTTTGTTCGGTCATCGGCTGTAGTTGGGCACGCGGAAGCCCTTGTCGGCCAAGACCTCGCACGCCGAGAGCGGGTAGCTGTTGGCCTCCTCCATCAACTTCGTCTTGCGCGGTCCGGGCTGCCACCTCGCCCTGTGGCGCACCACATCGCAATAAATAAAGGAACAGATTAGGAAAACAATCCACACCATTTGCTCATTGGCCAATCGCTCTTTCGTCGAAAGGGAGTGCGTACTTGTTGATGATGTTCTTCTTCTCCTGCATCTGGGCGTAGCAAGAGTCTCGTAGATACTGCACCCATCGCGTGTCCACCTCCTCCTCCACCTGCCGCGGCAGAATTGAGTGGGTGAGCGCACCGCCACTCACATGTGTGGGGTGTGCGCGGTGTGCGTGGTTACCTTGCTCCGGTAGGCCGGGTTGAAGTCTTCCCTGACGTAGTATTTGAATTGGTTCTCCTGTGATTCCATCGGCACCGTGTATGCACCCGTTTTCTCCTGAAGTCCAGTCCTGCGCGTCAGCAACTGACCGCACACGCACCACCGCACACGGTACGGCACATGCTACACTGGCCACGTGGACCAGTATGGTGCGTACCAGTTTGTACAGGGGTTCCTCTCGGAGGACGGCGGTAAAGAGGAGGAGGCCGAGCATGAGAAGGATGGGTAGGAGCTGCAGGATTCCCGAGAAGAACCCGGCCGGCTGGGCTTGCGCCTGCTGGGGGCGCTGGCGATGCTGGTGCTGGTGCGGCGCGGTCCGCGCCTGCGGCCGCTGCTGGGGCTGAGCCCCGAATCCTCCTGCGAGACAAGCAACCGAGTGAGTGACGTGAGTGACGTGGCGCCACGTCAGCACATGTGAAGAAGGCAAAGTGTAGGGTGTACGTTGGAAGGTGTAGACGTTGTTGCGGGCACGGCCTTGCCTGCCACTGGGCGGCACGCCAAAGAAGAACATGTTGAAGATCTCCTCTGGTGAGATCTCGTCTTCGTCGAACATGAAGTGTGCACCCTGCGGGTTGTGCGCCCGGCGGAACCTCATCCCGCCGCCGCCGCCGCCACTGAAGTCGGCACCGGAGCGTCGCGTCAGTCAACAAACCAGATTCAGTGCGGTGGCAGCAGGCGAGCAGTACCCAGACGATGGCTGGCGGTTATCTGGATCGAAGCCGAATCGGTCGTAGGCCTGCCGCTTGTCGGTGTCGGAGAGGCAAGCAAAGGCCTGCGAGATTGCTGCAACAACACACACGCATACGGGCGGCGGGAAAGACACATGAATATCAACTGTACGTAAAGACAGTAGTGGGACCGGGAGGCTCCAAGGAGTATTCTTAGATTACCTTTGAATGCGTCCTCGGCTCTCGGAGCCTGGTTCTTGTCGGGATGGAGCTGAAGCGCGAGCTGCGAGAACCGAGGGGGGGGAGGATAAGTTTCGGTAGCTGGCTTGTTGATATGTTGAAGTGGTTGCGTCGACATCGTCGGTGTGTGTTGTGTGTGTGTGTGTGTGGTGAGTAACCTTTTTGTAGGCCTTCTTGATTTCGATTTCCGTGCACCCCTTGGAGAGGAAGAGCATCTCGTAGTAGTCGGTGCACTTCAGCACTGGACCGACGGGGAGCAGACGAAGCAGAACCACGGCCGCGAGAAGAAATGTTTGAGAACACGCCAAGAGCGAAAGAAGACAGTTCGTTATGGTACCTTTGTCGACTAGCACCTTCTGCTCACCCGTGTAGTTGGCCTCCGCTTCGGGAGCTGCCGCTTCTGTAGGCGACACGCACGCACGCAATCAGCGGCAGACCGCACACGCACACGGCACCACCGCACACGCATGACACCAGCGGTACCTGCCCTCCGGGGAATGCTGGTGGGGCTGGGCGCTTCGCGAGCAGAGGTTGGCCCTGGTCTTGCCTCGCTGCGAGGACTTCCCTCTTTGGCTCCTGCGACTTGCGCCTCCTGTGCACCGTGATGGCAGTCAGGAACCGTTCCATTTGGATGGATGAACCAAACGACTGATGAGCTGTAGGAATGTCAAGGAGAAGATGGAGCGCTACCGTTTTCGAAATCAGCTGCTCAATGCCGGGTGTGGGGTAGAGCTTGGCAGATTTTTGGAAAAATCTGAGCGCCTTATCGATGTCGCCCTCTACGCCATCAAATTATGGGGTTGGTGTATCAGCATGCCCGGCCCAGAGTAAAATGAAATGAGAAGTGGAAGAGGTAGAGGGTGCACGCACCCGCAAGAAATCGGCGCCCGAGCTTCAAGCATTTTTCACCTTCTTCTTTGTTGCAATCCATGCGTGCTCGAGGTCCAGTGCAGCTCTCACGGACGGCTGTCTGTTCAATTGGATTGGATGGCTTCACCAGCCACTTCAGGTTTTCCCTTTGCCATTTCCTTGCTGACGTGGCCGCAGCTGTCTAACAATCTCCATCTCCATCAAATTTCAGGATGAAGCAGCGATGCGCTGGGATGGCCTTGCGCCTTCACGGTGCGAGATTGGGCCACGTTCATCACCCACGTCCCCTCTTCCCCCTCCTCCCCGCCAGGCCTTTTTCTTCATCGCAATCCATCGATGCGGTTGATGCTCCTACTGCCTCCGGCGCTGCCATCACTGCCACGTCCACTCGGGTCGTGCCAGCGTCGCCTCCAAGCGATCGTGCCAGCCCCCCTCGTGCACATGCAAATGGCCAACCATCTGCCAAGAATCACGATAGGGGCGAGCACAAGAAAGATAAGAAGAAGAAGAAGAGATTGAGCAAACCTGCCTCTCGGCCGTCTTCATCCACGCCACCATCCGATGCATCGACGATCCCTCGTCCTACAAAGCCCGCGCCACAGGAGGCCGGCCAGCCCAAGATGGAGAATCGAGCCTCGCAATCTGCCTCTGATCTGGTGATGCAGCCATCTGCCGAAGCCAGTGGTGCCACTACAACCTCCTCCACATCCACATCCACTTCCACTTCCTCCTCCACTTCGTCTTCTTCCGCTTCAGACATCCCGTACCCGCCCCCCTGGTTCCACCGAGAGTCGCCCGAGGCGGGCTACGTCTATCGACAGCACCGCCCGCCGAAGCCCGTCACGTCCCCGCGCACGTTCCAGCCCCTGCCCGAGCTCTCCGCCCTGTGGAAGCCGCTCGAACTCACCCTCCCTCAGCAACGTTCGTGTGCCCACTCTCTCTTTCTCTCTTTTGTGTGCGTGTGCGTGCGTGTGCGTGCGCGTGCGGTGTGTTGCGTGCCGGAGGAATTTTTCTGATCGTTACTGGATTCAACAGCGGTGGCTCCGCCGGAGGAGCTTCCGATCGCGCGGCTGGCGCACGGCCTCAAGCGAGTCCTGTTCAATGAGGGCGTGCACCCGCTGAGTGACTTCCAGACCCACAAGCCCCTGTTCTCTCCCTTCTTGCGCAAGATCCATCAGCCGGCCGAAATCAACTACGACTCGATGCCGCCCTTCGTCACCACTTCCAAAGACAAGGTCCGTCTCGCCCTCATCTCTTAGGAATTCCTAAGAGTCCCATGAACCGGCTGCCGCTTGTCCACTCACCCATGGCTTTGTTTGGTTTTCGTATGCTTGGCCGCGGCCAGATTCTCCACAAGCTGGCGGGCGAGCAGGGCGTCAAGTACAAGGGCTCGACGTCGTCTATGAGCCCCACACTCTCCCAAATTTACCACCTGCTGTCCAACTTCAAGGCACCCGACCTTGACTGTTTCTCCCCGCAATTCAAGAACATGGTACGCGCATTCGCACGTTTCTTGCTTCGGTCGACCAACTGACCATCTTCGTGTCGCGTGCCGCGCGTGCCGTGTGCCGTGTCATTTAGGCCAAGGGCTTCACGAAAACGTCTATCAAGCCGGTCTGCTTGTTCTTGCGCCCCGTTGATGGTATCTACTCGATCGATTCGGATCCGGGCAACATTCCCGTCGCCACCAACCAGATCCTGCTCGACCTGGTACACCACCACCTCGCACACGGCACACGCACGCACAATGGCCTCGTGACTGCGCGTCTGGCGCTCGCTTCCTAACGGGCTCTCACTCGCCTCCACGCGTTGCTTTGCAGGGCAAATCGCTGGAGCGAATGCTGACCACCGAGCCCGAGGAGTTCAGTCAGGAGTTTCTGCTGACGGGCAAGCCGACCGGCAAATACAGCGGGCCTGAAGCCTACCACTACCTCAAGGTGACCATCGCCACTACTCTTAACCTTTCACGCGCTTTGCGACTTTGCCTAATGGTTTCCTCCTTTTTTCGCCGCTTCTAGATGGGCGACTTCCTGCTCCGTTCTCAGCTGGATTGCTATGAGCCGGACCTGCCAGGCGAGCACAAGACGTTCGATCTCAAGACCCGCGCCACCATGGGGGTACGACCACACGCACGCACGCGCACGCGCTACACGAGCCACACCAGGGCATTAGACACAACAGCACACAACGCGACGGTGAAACTGATTCTTCTCTACCACAGGTGCGCGTCAACATGGGGCAGTACGAAAAGCACCTCAAGTACCGGCTAACCTGCGTGCGGGGCAACATGTTCTCCTACGAAAGGGTACGACGTGCCATCAGACAGCGTTACCCGGCTGCAGTACCCACCGCTAACAACAACGCGCATTCAGGAATTCTACGACATTTGCAGAGCCGCGATGTTGAAGTATTGGTACCAAGTGCGAATCGGCAAGATGCACGGGATCTTTGTGTGCTACCACAACACGCGAGGTACTTGTGCGCGGCAAATGGCGCACCAGCAGTTTTTTTAAAACCGCTCACCGCCTCCGAAACACATGCACAACACGTCGCAGAGGTCTTTGGCTTTGAGTACATGAAGCAAGAAGAGATGGAGCGGATACTGTTCGGCAACTCGGAGTTCGCCGATGTGGCGTTCCAGGTGCCCATGCGCCTCTGGCAGGTACGAGCCCATCAGTTTCACACAACCAATCCGTGTTACTAATCCGCACACGCACACGCACACGCACACGCACACGCACACGCACACGCACACGCACACGCACAC
>CDFC01061662.1:26751-73514 GCA_000826385.1 Acanthamoeba rhysodes | reverse complement strand
GCACACGCACACGCACACGCACACGCACACGCACACGCACACGCACACGCACACGCACACAGAACATTTTGAACGAGATTACATCTCGGGCCCCGCCAGGCAAGACGCTCCGGGTGGTCTTGAACGCCGACAAGTAGAACCTCCTCAACCTGACAACAACGACAACAACACGCACACGCACGCGCGCAAAGAGAGAGAGAGAGAGAGAGAACGAGTAGTAACCACACGGTGTGCCTTTTGTGTTGTGCGACAGGTTAACGAAGACATTGGACGTGTTCGTGGAGCCCGTTGAGTTCGATTCGGGCTGGCTGGAGCCGACAACGTCGCTCACGTCCGGTGACATGGGCATGATCAGCGCCCGTACCAGCGGCTACGGTTACATCAACTCCACCATCCAGCGCTCGTCCATGCTCGACCCCACCAACCCGCCCAACCCCGAGTTGGAGCTGGAGCGCTATGAGTGGCTCAAGACCGGTAAGCTCCAGCCCTCGCTCAACCACTACAAGCTACAACTGGTCACCTTCCTCAACGGCCGGCCCACTACGGGTACTACTCCCTCCCGCCCCCGTGTTTCTTCGTTTTCGCTGTACTGACGCGAGGCTATCAACGTCTGCAGACCATCCGATCTCGCACCGTGTCGGCGATCGGCTGGACGTGTTCTACAACCTGGAGGACGTCACGGGCACGACAGAGAAGAGCGTCATGCGGATGCTCAAGTCCTACAAGGCCCTTCTCTCCAAGTCAATGCTCTACGAGTGGGAGGCGCTGGACGAGGAGGGCGACGAGCCCGAAAACGAAGACGACGACGACGAAAAAACGAAACAATAAACAAAGCGCGCGTGTTGAAGCCCAACAACCGTCCTTGTCCGGCTCCAACGCACAAAAGCCGACTTGTGACATAATGGTTACAGGGCAGATGAAACTTTTAGGGGCGTGCCCGGTAACCATTACCTGGTAATCTGCCAGAACCAATGAGAATCAAAGACGGGGGGATTTTTCAGGGCTGCCTGTTTGGAGCGAGGGGTGACGCGCTGGCCAACCAGAGGTCTGGCCCGGTGCCACCCCTCGCGGAGCTGGCGGCGAGAGGCTTCGAACGCGCCCCGTACCAGGCCTGAATTGTTTACTTTTCCACACACAACACCACCACCAACCACCACCCCAACATCCACCACCCCTCCACACAATGTCCAAGTGCGATGTCTGCGCCAAGACTGCCTACCCGCTCGAGTCGGTCAACGCCATCGAGAAGACCTTCCACAAGACCTGCTTCAAGTGTACGGCTTTCATTCATCCATTCATGGATGCCCGGGCGGGCCAATGTCGGCTGACATCGCCATCACATCATCCTCAACATCATCAACAGGCTCGGTTTGCCAGACCACGCTCAACCTGAAGAACTACAAGGGCCTCGAGGGCAAGATCTACTGCTACACCCACGTGCCCGTGAGCCGCTCCTCCGTGGGCGGTGACGGCGTTGCCGTGACCTCCGCCCTCAGTACGTTCCCTTCCATCATCCCGCAGAGCTTCGACGATCCAGCGCGATGAAGAAGGCGACGAAGAAGCCTTCGCGCTTGGCCTTGCTGAGGAGGAAGGGCGTGGAGGTGAGCTCACATGTGTCCCGTTAACTGTCAACATGGAACAGACGCCCCCAAGGCCGTGGCTGAGGGCCTCGCCCGCGCCCACAAGGGCGACCACTCCAAGGCGTGCGCGCACGGCGAGGTGGTCGGAGACGTCGTCACCGCCGAGACCCAGGTGGACTCGGCCGACCAGAGCACCGTCTACGAGTAAATCTAGCCCGGGACAGGACCCCCCTCCCGTGCTTCCTCCTCCATCGATCGCCGGCGTACCTCTACACAACGAAGATAGATTTGAAGACGACGCAAGATTGGTGGAGAGAAGGATTGGCCACTGTGTATTACCTGCATTATACATACTCCCAAATAGACTTGTTCGAGCATTGTACAACTTGAACATCTGTTCGTCCAGGCCCTCTGGCGGCTCCACTTTTTATTTATTTGTAATAATTATAAAAAATAAATGGATCGCTTTGTTTTTTATTTATTTGTTATATTTAATTGAATTGAGAGAGATGGCTGAAGCAAAGGCGAGCGTGCCGGTGGTGAAGAAGAACCGCACGCCGGAGGTGTGCACGGCCCTCCACATCGTGAAGGGTGCCCTCGTGAAGGTCTTCAACACTCCGGTGACCACCGCCGTCGTCTTCAACAACAAGACCTGCGGTACCCCTCCCAAATCGGCCCACGATTAGGCCCTGAACACTTAATCTCGGCCTGCGCGCGAAAGAGGCTGAAGAATTGAATCAATCAAAATGGAAGAGTTGGAGATGAGGGATTGTATTGGAATGTGGAAGTAATCTTCGCATGAAAGAGAAGAAGAAGAAGAAGAAGCAGAAGAGCAACCGAGCCGGGCACGTGATTGGACAGCCTTGCGTTCGGCGATTTTGATTGCTTACCCCCCCCCACCGATGCTTCGTGCTCTCCCTTCCAGGTCGTATCGCCGTGCACTATGAGGGCGATGCCCCTTCGCAGGATCTCCTCAAGCAGGTGCACACATCCGCCTGCAGCCACATCCACCCTCGAGCGCGTGGTTCACCCCCCCCCCAACCCAGGTGGAGGACCTGGCCAACGAGAAGGTGCTGGAGAACGCGCCCGTTCACGCCGTCAAGATGAACCGCGCCGAGGCCGAGGACAAGTACCGAAAGGCGCCCGTTAACGGTACTCTCCTACTTCGCCTGGCATGTCGTGGGTGGTGCCACTCTCTCACACACACGCACACAATCTCTCCCCGCTTCATGGCTGTCTTGTCGTCTTTATGTCGTTCTCGATGCGGCTGCTGTGCGTGGACGTGCACAACAGGCACTTACATTTACGACAAGTACGCGAAGCTCCCCGAGACCATCACCGAGGTGCGCACCGACGCTGCCATCTAGCACATCCGGCTCGTCTCACGTTTTGCTGCATGCGATGTGATATGATGTGGTGTGATGCGAAGGTGGGCCTGGTGCTGATCGACAACTGGAACGTCAACGGCTGCCCCGGCGACCACCTGCCTTCCACCGGCGGCGTGGGCGCGATCAAGGTCCCTCGCTTCAACCACCGGCCGCAAAAGCAGGGTAACGTGTGCCACTGATCACACACGACACGACAAAGCTTACTCACCGGCGTCTCACCTTGGCTGTCCAGAGCTGGAGTTCGTGGTGGAGATCACCCCGGGTACGGCGCCATCCGCGCCCGCAGCCTCTTCCTCGTCTTCGTCTTCATCTTCGTCCTCCTCGGCGGGCGCTAAGAAGGAGGCCGCCACCGAGTCGGTCATCCGCAAGGCCTCGCCGCACGCCGACGTGCACAAGGTCACCAACGACATCGTCAAGGACTTCTTCGCCAGGCTGTACAAGGAGCTGGAAGGCAACAAGGAAGCGCTCGACGCTGTCCAGCAGAAGGAGCAGGGCCTCACCGAGTCCTTCTCCCACTCCGTCGAAACGTACGTTGTTGTTGTTGGTCGTGGTGATGTCGTTGATGGCGTTTCATGCATTCACCCCTCACCAACCTCCCACCCAACGACGTGAAGCTGACCGACTTCTTTCTCCTTCGTGTTCAATGTTGGCTTGCCCCCGCACAGCACGCTCTGCCTGATGAGGAACGCCGCCTACACGTCCGGCTTCACCGCGCATGTGCCGAAGAGCAACTAGAGCCTCCCCATCCGCGCAAACAAAGAACACCTTTCGCGTTGATCATGATCATGTCGTGCACGTAGGCGGTGAACTGCGCGAATCGCTTGGGGGTGATTCAATTCACTTCAGGGTGATCCCAATCTTTTCTAAGAAGAAATGCATTTTGTACTACATAAAGGCGGGGTGCGAGATTGGGAGCTGAAAAGCGACGCAATCACACACCGATGGAGAAGGGTTCGAACAGCAAGAGAGGCGGGAGGGGCGGAAGGGGTGGGCGAGGCCAAGGCAGAGGTAGAGGCGGCGGTGGCGAACGAGGCAAGAGCGATCCAAGATTTCTGGGCCAATTTCCGCACGTAGCCAAGACTGAGGCCGCGGCCATCTATGCCCTCTGTGAGGGAAACCAAGACGCTGCCACGACCGCCATCGTGGCCGAAGACGAGAAGCGATTCCTCGCCGCCCACCCCGGCTGGGAGGACAACATACCACAAGCCTCCTACACCGAAATCAAAGGTCAACATCATGATTCAATTCAAATCATTACACATGATGGATGTATTACTAACTCACATCTTGCTCACATCTTGCTTGGGTGTCGATTGGACAGGCGACTTGTTCGAGAGCAGGGACTCGCTGGCGCACTGCGTGAGCGAATGTCTGGCGATGGGCAAGGGAGTGGCCACGGGCTTCAAGGAGCTCTTTGGCGGCGTGGACGACCTCAAGGTATGTACCGGCCTTGTCTGTCCGACCTTTTGCTCTGTGCTCACAGCTGCTCGCGGGCTACCGTAGGCTCAGCGAGTGGCGCCCGGCGGTGTGGCGTTCCTTCAGCACGAGGACCGCTACATCTACTACATGGTGCGACTCATCAGACGTTCCTGTTTACACCACGAATGGGCTGACACGACGTGCTCCGTGCGTGTGCGCTTGCGTGTGCGTGTGCGTGTGTTGTGTTGTGCGTGAGCGCGCTCCCGAGCGTAGGTGACGAAGAAGCGGTACTGGATGAAGCCGTCGTACGAGAACGTGTGGTCCTCCATCCAGCGATTGCGGGACCTCTGCGTCGAACACGGCGTACGCAACCTCTCCATGCCCCTCATCGCCGCCGGACTCGACCGCCTACGAGTACGCCCCACCCACCCCCTCACCTTCTCTTTCGCTCTTCTTCTTTCTTTCTTTTCGCTTTCGTTCTTTTTGTGACCCCCCCCCCTTCTCTCTTTCCACAGTGGCCACGAGTGAAGGAGATGATCCACCGAGCGTTCGCCGGCACGGGCGTCAACGTGACCATCTACCTATGGGATGGCAAATGACCACCTTACGATTTATTTAGGGAAGGACGGTGCAGTAGCCCATTACCTTGCACAGGGCTTCGTTGGTGCACACGGGCACGACGCCGGCGTAGGTGTTGCAGCTGCAGCATACCTTCACGCCCTGACACTCATCGCTTCGGCTGCACCACAGACTCCTCCTCTGCGCCCAGCGTGTCCCACACCGCAACCGTGTTTAGCCGCAACGTGTTTTATGGATGGACACACACGCGCGCGCGCACCTCTTCTTGCTGGGGACTCGAGTCGGTCAGGTCTTGGGCCAGCGCAGACACAGACAACAGGGCCAGCAGGCCGAGAGTGAACCACGCGGAGGTCTTCATGAGGTCTTCGCTTCTTGGGATGTCGTGTGGGTCTAGGTCGTCTTTCGGATGCTTCTCCTTCTGCTTCTTCTTCTTCTTCACAATGCAAGCGACATGTCAAGACTTGGAAACTTGATCACCCGCGGGATTGGTCCGTCCAAAGAGGTGACGAGAAAGACAAGCCGGGGCCGTGGCCCAGAGGTCGGGTGGAACCACAGCTCTTTTCTTCGGCCCTCTATCGACCCCCGATCCCAGGTCTGACTCTGGGCCGCGGCCTTGGTTGATGGCGACCATCCACTGGCGGCCACCTGTGCGGCACTAGGTGGGACTTCGTGGGGCGAAGGCCGGCAGAAGGTCGGTCATCCGGGTGTGCACTGCCGGGAAGGGCCGTACCATCTGCAGCCAGCACGGCGAAAGTGGTGAGTAACCAAAACCAGCGCACGGATTGGCTGATGATAGCGGTGTCACCTCGACCAATCGGTGGAGCAGCAGGTGTAGGCCAGGCGAATCGTCGGGGAAGGCGAATGGCAGCATGTGGAGCGCCGTCTCCAGCAGGTCGCGGCTGTCCAGCTCGTGCAGGCACAGTGCCATGACGCTCGGCAACCGCACTCGGTCGAGCTGCGCGAGTTGGACATCATCATTCAACATCAGCGCATGGCGCCATGAATGCGAGAGGAAAGAGAGACTTACAGTCTGGGCCAGCCGGGTGGTGTGCAATGGGTCGCCCTGGCTGGTCAGAGACCGCAGGGTGTTCAAGAGCACCGCGGTCACCGAGTGCCGGACCACCTCCGTGATCCCCCGCTCCTTCATCTCTGTTTCGTCTTCGTTCTTTTGTTCGCTTTCGTTCTTCTCCTCCGCCCCTCGGGCCGATTGCGCCACCACCCGCTGCGGCCGCGCGGTTCACCCAGCAGGAAGCGCTGCCACCAGGCCACCACGAACAGGCAATCGTAGGCCGTAACGTCTGCAGTCACGTGAAGTCCACCCAAGCACGTGAGCCACACACACTCGCCGTTTGAATGCGTGCCAATGAAGACTACACGTTACGTGTACCGTAGGGGTCGGTGTTGAACTGGTGCAGGACACGATTGCCGGCTTCTTCGAGCGCGGTGCTGTCGTGCGTGACCAGGAAGTGCTCTGAACATCATCAGCCGGTCACGTGCGTCAGCCCACCATCGATCGAGTGAGCACAGGTGTTGGTGGATGGGGAGAGTGGACACACCGATGGCCCTGGCCAGTTGCGCGACGTGGGCGGGATCGTCGCTCGTACTGCGTTCTATGAGCTCGAGCGAGGGCAGGATGGGGAGCGCGACCCACGGATGCGCCCGCGGGTCCACCCCATACCCCTCCGCCCGAACCATGCCACCGAACGCGCTCCACGCCTCCAGCCGAAGCGGCGACTCGCTCGAGTCGGGCTGCGTCGTAGTTGTGGTCGTCGTCGTCGTCGCTGTCGCTGACGCCGGCGGCGGCGACGAGCTCGACAGCTCCTGTGGGCTCGGCTCGCCTGCCAGAAAGTCGAACAGTTCGTCTTGTTCGTCATCGCGCCACTGGGGGATGCCGGGCGCTCTGGCGGGCTCGCTGGCGGTCACGCCCAGCGGGGAGATGAAGGCCGGCGGCGCATCAAAAGGCGACGACCGGCCGTCGTAGCGTGTCGGCGTGGGCCGCGGCGCCGGCGAGGCCGCGGCCACTGCAGCATTCGTGGAGGACGGTGGCGATGTAGGGCTCGAGGCCGACGGGCGCGGCCGGCGGAGAGAAGCCACGCTGCCGGGGGGCCGGGCTTCGTCCGAGCTGGCCAGGCGCACGTTGGCGTAGTTCATCTTGGTGTTGGGCCTGGTGCCGATCCTGCGCGAAGTCAACTGTTCGAGCACCGAACGGTAACGTCAAAGATGAGTTTGTGTGGACGTGCGGCGGACGTGCTGGGGGGTTGGGAGGGTTAGGACGCACGTCGGGGAACACGCGGTAGACCATGCGCCCGAAGCCCGAGACGGTGGTGCTCTCCAGGCCGCGGCTGGCGCAGAACTCGCGGTAGCGCGCGTAGACCTTCTCCCGCGGCACCAGCCCGCCCGGCCAGGGCAGCAGCGTGCGCTGGAGCCTGATCGACCATCATGCCACCACCGCCCGGAGTTGGATTCGGTCAAGAAACAGTAGTCATTAGATGGTTGCGTTGGGTGAAGATATGGAAAGGTGAGACACAAGGCGACTCAACCACGGGCGGTACGTGCCATGCCTCGACTTCATCCCGGGCCTGGTGCTGATCGAGGTAGATGAAGCGCTGTTGCCGCGGAGGGGTTGACGGGTTGGCCATGATGCCGTCGGCGTGGTCGTGGTCGTGGTCGTGGTGGTCGTCGTCGGCCTCAGCCACGGGGTACCGACCCATGCGCGCGGGGCGGTTGCGGTGTTGTTCGCTTGTCACATTCAATAGAAAAGCGCTTCAACCAAAGCCAACCAACTCCAACAACAAGACGGCACCAAAAAACCTCCGGCCCAGGGTGTGTTAACTACCCCCACAAACTCCACGGTCACCGCGGCGGTATCACGGCCCAGACTGGGCACCATCAACCATTGGCTGGTCCCTCATTAGATTGCATTCTCGATTGCAGTCTCTCAGTCTCTCGACCAACGCTCGGCGGAACAATCACCATAAAAGACAAAAACAATTCCAATCGTCTTCGTCTTCTTCTTCGGGCCTTGCCCAGCCCGTGGTGTCCATGGTCGATGATCCTTGTAGTTCAGAGATACACTGCAGAGCGAGTAATGTTTTTGTATTTTTGGTGGTGGGTTATTATCATGTACAGCGTCGCCGCAGGAGTGGTTCTCTTCTTCTTCTTCTTGCTCTTCTTCTTGCCGCTGCTCTCTCCTTCACGGGCTGGGCGCGCGAAGGGCCAGAGAGAGGGGGCCAGAGAGCGGGGGGGGGGACAGAGGCAACTTAATGCTTGTCGCCACCGGCGATGAGACCCGAGGCGGTCGAGAAGAGGTTGATGGGCGAGTTGCCGTCGGTGATGAGGAGGGACTGGATGCCGAGGCCCTGGAGCAGCTTGGCCTGCATCTCGGGGCCGGCCTGGGCGATCGAGGCGATGGTGTCGGCGCCGATGGCGGCGACGGTGTCCTTGAACTTCTTGGACTCGATGGTGGCGAGCTCCTTGGCCTTCTGGAGCTCGAGCTCGTCGAGGGCCTTGGTGTAGGTGATCTCGGCCTCCTGCTTGAGCTTGAGCTCCTCAAGCTCGGCCTCGGACTTGATCTTGGTGGACTGGGCCTTGAGCTTGGACATGGTGACGGCGGCCTCGCCCTCGATCTGGGCGGCCTCGGCGCGGGCCTTGGCCTCGGCGGTGGCCTGACCGGTGGACTCGACGGCGGCGCTCTGGGCCTGGAGCTGGAGCAGGCTCTTGCGGGCCTTCTCGGCCTCGGCCTCGTCGTTGATCTTCTGGCGCTCGAGGCGACCCTTGGCCTCCTGCTCGAGGCGCGCGGCCTCGTGCTTGGCCGAGGCCTCCTGCGACTTGGTGGTGATCTCGATGGCGAGCTGGACCGACTTCTGGAGCGAGTCGCGCGTGCGCTGGTCGACGGGCTCCACCGACTGGATATCGATGTTGGTGATCACGAGGTGGTTGGCCGAGAAGACCAGCTTGTTCTGGATCTTGCCCTTGTCGTCGACGCCGAACACGGCCGAGCGGATGATGCGGGCCGACTTCTTGTGGAAGTCGTCGAACGAGGCCTGCGCGACGGCGCCGCGCACGCGCGACGCGATGGCCTTGCAGCCGTCGCCGACAAAGTCGGGCACCTGGAAGATCTGGGCCGACTCCTCGGGCGACGAGCGGTCGATGTCAAAGTGCCAGTTGTAGGAGAGCTTGAGCGAGAGACGCGCGTGGTCGGCGGTCTCGACGGTGACGATATCGGTCATGTAGTCGGGGCCGAGCTGGAGCGCGATGTCCTTGATGACGTGCGGCCTCTTGGGCTTGTCGCCCGAGAGCGAGAGCATGGTGAAGTGCTCGTCGGGCCCGAGCATGATGAGGTCGGGCCCGTAGACCACGCGCGCCTTCTTCTCCTTGTAGTCGTAGATCTGCACGGCCGTGTTGTGCGGCGCGCGCACGTTGATCACGCGCGTCTTGTCGCGCACGCCCGTCGCGTAGCCGCCCTTGACCAGCAGCTCCTCGATCGAGCCCGGCAGCTCCTTCTCCCACAGCTCCTCGTTGGGCTTGAGCATGTAGGACTCGCCGATGATCGAGCGCACCTTACCGGTGGTGATCTCGCGCACGTAGATGCCCTCGTTCTGGTCGAGCGGGATGGCGCGGCGGCGCTCGACGATCTCGACGGCCAGCGGCGGCACGTAGTCGCACGGGCCCTTGATCATCCAGCGGTCGCCCGGGTTGCGCTTGAGCTTGCCCTCGGTGAGCTCCTCCTTGGCGCGCAGGAGCAGGGCCTCCTCGGCGGCGAGCACGTAGATGTTCTGGATGCCGGCCTCGAGCCTCTCTCCGGGGCGGAGGAAGAAGGACACGGGGCCCTTGCGCAGCTCCTTGACGCCCAGCTGGGGCTTGCCGTCGGGGCCGAGCGGGTCGAGCACGACGGCGTAGTTGCGGTTGGTGAGCACCGTGATGCGCACCTCGCCCACGACCTCCTCGTACACGTCGGGCAGGTGCGTCTCGGCGTCGTCAAACGTCACCAGCCACTCGGAACCGGCCGGGCGGCGCTTGCCGTACACGTCGGTGAAGGTCTTGGTGGCGCGCAGGTGGAGCGCCTTCTGCGGCGTGAGCACGACGGCCTTGACCGTGGACACGATCTCCTCGTCCACGTGCGGCAGGTAGGCACCGGTCTTCTTGACCAGCCACTCCTCGCCGGCCGCGCGCTGGGCGCCGTCCTTGTCGACGCAGGCCTTGCGCGAGCGCAGCTTCAGGGCCTCGTTGGGCTTGATCACCGTGGCGCGGATGATCTCGACCACCTGGACCTCGATGCGGGGCTTGTAGGTGCCGGGACCCTCCCACAGCCACTCATCTCCAGCCACGCGGGCGGTACCAGCCGGGGCGGCGGCGGCCTGCTTGCCCTCCTTAGTCGGGGCGGCAGCCGGGGCGGCCGTCTCGGTGTCGAGGAAATCGCGGATGGCGCGCAGGCGGAGGGCCGTGTTGGGGGCCACCACCTGGAGGGCCTGGACCTTGCCGCGCAGGAGCTCGCCCGGGTAGAGCGGGAAGGGCTCCTGCTCGAAGCGGATCTCCTCGTCTCCGTGCCTGAGCTTCACGTTGCCGTGATCATCCTTGGCCGCCTGGCCGTTCTTGCCGTTGATGACAGGGTTGGCAATGATCGCGTAGTGGCGCGGCGGGATCATGATCATGGGGCTAGGGCCATCGATGACCTTCTCGTGCTCCTGTTCAAGTGTACAAGTAGCCAGTGAGTACTCTTCATCATCGAGACACACATCAACCCTTCCAGCCAAGTAAACAAAGCAGGAACGTTGAATTATTTGGAAATGTAGCGAAATCGTAACTACTCAGCGACGCATAGTAAGAAAAGGCTTTGGACAGAGAGAAGCGTTGGAAACAAAAAACCAGGTGAAGGGTAGAACGTTACCTGCGAGGTGAAGGTCTGAGGGCCGACTTCAACACGAGTCGTGTTGGCGTTGTTGTCCAACACGTGAATGTAGTGGTAGGGCTTGATGCGGATGACCGACGCCATTGTGTGTGGTTTTTAGAATGGGAGGGAACCGGTTGTCGATCGAGAAGAGAGGGAAAGCGAATGTGGATTGACTGAACAAAGCGTGCTGGCTGGGGTGAAGCGAGCAGCTGCTGGACAGAGACGAGAACAAAGAAGACTCGGCCGGCGACCGTCCCTACTTATCGCCCACCGCCGGCAAAATTTTGTTCCTTTTTTTCACTGAACCACGCGACTCAGAAGCGAAAGAATTGACCAATCGAAAATCAGAAACGGCCAATTCTACCTGCCAGGCAACCTTTCGACCAACCCGCGCGCACCTCTACACCAAATTTCACAACATTATATGTCGACCTCAAATTTCATACAAGAAAATTTTCAGAACTGAAACGAAGGCTCTCGTTGCGTGCCCGATTCGCGCACGCCGGCATGATTCACCCAAAATTGAATGTTGGTATGCAAAATATTTACAGAACGTGGATTTATCCCCTCTCCTGAAATTATACACCTCATCAGCAAATCGCAAGCGATTCGACCGGCAAATCTCAATTCCGTGACTGCCCAGTTGCTGGCTCGTCTTCGCCTTTTGATGGCTGATGGAGCTTGAGACTGGCTGGTTTCGTAGGGTTTTATTTTTATTTGTTTATCCATAATTGCAATTTTACCCTGGAAAATAATAAAAGAAAGTATTTTTTTCTACAACTCTTGTAAAGCGTCGGATGTCTGCCCCAGCTGTTTCTCCTGGTATATCCCTTCACATCGCTACAAGCATTTTCCAGAATGGGCGATCTCATTCAAGAGATAGATGTAAAGCAATGGGAGTTGTAGCGCAAAGAAACTAAATTTAGTCAATATTTATTAATCAACACAACCACAACGTGACGGGGGGGGAAGCAGTGTCCCGTAAGGTACCGCAACTGTTCCCACCCTTCAGGTGCGCTGCTGCTGCTTGAGCGCCCCTTCTGTGCATGTGCGCGTGTGTTGTGTGTTCGTACGCGTGCAGCAACGCGTGGGCGTTGTGGGCTACGGCCACCTGGGCAAGTATCTCGTGGAGAAGATCCTCCAAGGTACAGCCCATCTCCCCAGCTTCCCCAGCCTTTGAACGCATCACCCACGTGGTGTGTGTGCGTGTGTGTCGTGTGTCGTGTGCTATTGACCAGATGACGCGGCCAAGGAGAAGCTGGAGATCGCGTTCGTGTGGAACCGGACGGCGTCCAAGATCTCTGAAGACGGCCTCGTACCTCCCGAGCTCATATGCCACGACCTCGGTACACGACAGACGCTCTCCGTGTGTGTGTGTGTGTGTGTGTGTGTCGTGTGCGTGTCGTGTGTGATTTGGTGCGACCGTGCTGGGCCTCATCGGTGGGCGACCAGATGACTTTGAGCGCTTTGGAGCGGACATCATCGCCGAGGTGAGCCACCCGTCGATCAGCGTCAAATATGGCCCGCGTTTCGTGCGCGCGGCCAACTTCTTCGTCGGCTCCCCCACGGCCTTCGCCGACACCGCCTACGAAACGTTCGTGCGCCCTCCCTCCTCCTCACTCCGTAGATGTCGTCAGTCTGACCCCGAACGCCTTACAGTGAGATGCGCAAGGTCGCCGATGAGCCCAACGGACATGGGTACGTGCTGCACGACCACACGCGCACGACCGCACACACGCTCTAACGTTTCGCGGGTGTTTTGGTTTGAATGGCCGCCACAGTGTCTACGTGCCAGCCGGCGCGCTGTGGGGCGCACAGGACATCCAGAAGATGGCCCAGCGAGGCTCCATCGCCGAACTCACCATCACCATGGCCAAGCACCCCTCCTCCCTCAAGGTGCCCTTCATTCCTTCGCTGTTCTTCATTCTCTCGTCTTCGTTCTTCGTTCTTTTTGTACCAGTGTCTTCGTTCTTCGTTCTTTTCGTGGTGGCTCACGCGTCGCGTCGTGCAGGTGGAGGGGTACTTGCAGGAGCGCCTGGCGCAGATTCCGGCCGACAGCCAAGAGGAGACGGTCATCTACGACGGCAGCGTGCGCGACCTCTGCCCGCTGGCCCCCAACAACGTCAACACCATGGCCTGCGCCGCCATGGCCGGTAGGCCCACCTCACCTCTGCTCACGCGCGACCGTTTCCACCCCCGGCTGACCCTGTGCGTGTGCGGTGCGTGTCGTGTGTCGTGTCGCAGCGCACACGCTGGGGTTCGATAAGGTGCGCGGTCGGCTGGTGGCCGATCCCAGGATCCAGGCGCACGTCATCACCATCGACGTCACGTCGCCCGCGGGCGCCGACGGCCAGGCCTTCAAGGTCTCCACCGTCCGCTTCAATCCCGCCGCCGCCGGCGCCGTCACCGGCAACGCCACCTACGTATGCGCCTCCCTCCGTCCCCCTCCTCCCAATCATCACCAAATGACCACAGGCCTGCGCTGACTGCTGCCGTGGTGCCGCGCAGGCCTCGTTCCTGTCGTCGCTGCTGTTGGCCTACGGGCGAGGCGACGGCGTACACTTTTGCTGAGAGAGAGAGAAGGGAACGCTGGCTCAGTTTGATACCAATAAGACACCCCGCACTTCGGTGGCCAACACACGAGGAGCTGTGGTGGTGGCGGTGGTGGCGGCGGCGGCGGTGCTCAAGGCAGGTCCTCGAGGTCGTCGCCTGTCACGTCGAGGCTGCCCATCGATTCCTCCTTGGTAACACGACACACACGACACACGACACGACACGACACGTTAGCACAACTAGAAACACGACCACGCGAAGGGAGAAGACCGCGCACCTCGAACGCGGACTCGGTTTCGCTGTACTGGTCATCGGCGAGGAGCTCTTCCTCGCCGTCTTCCTCTTCCAAGGCTTCCTCGTCTTCCTCGTCTTCGTCCTCAAGCACCTCCTCGCCCTCCTCCAGCGACGCGTTCCCCGCCCCGTGCGCTCCTCCGCCACGCCCGGTCTGGTGCGCCATCATGCCGAGAGGCGGTGGCGCGGGCGCGTTGGCGATCTCGGACAGCTGAAGCATGGAAGAAGATCAAGAATGACGATTAATTTTTGCAAGTAGAATCTTCCAATCTCTTCAATTGAAGAGATGTGGGCCATCCAGCATCAACGAAGGGAGAGGAAGAGAGATCGTTCGTGCCTGTTTCCTACGTCGAAGCTCTTCACGGGTGAGCAGTTGGTCGAGGGCGTCCACTGCGGTGGAGCCCAAGGCTGCTGGCGGGGGCGCCAGCCACAGCGGGTTGCGCGTGGGCGGCAGCGGCCACCCCGCCCCTCCCCCAACCGCGAGCAACGGCAGATTCATTCTCTTCGTGTGTTGTGTTCGTTCCAATGTTGTGATTCGATGCGTCGTAATGTGTGTTGTAAAAACGATCGTTTCTTTGCATTGACAAAAGCGCGCGAAACCGATTGATGATGCGGTGGCTTGAGCATGCTGAGCGGCCAGCTGACTGAGCTCAGTTGTCGGTGTCGGGGCGGAACTTCTTGGAGCGGATGGAGGTGGACTCCTTGTGGCGCGTGAAGGGCTCGGCCTTGCGCTTTCGTCGCTCGGCGTCCTTCTTGTGCTTGCGCTGCTTCTTGCGGGCCATGGCCTCGGGATTGACCACGGCCTGCACCGCCAGCTGCCGCTTGCGCGAGAGCCGCGTCTGCGCGACGTGCGAGCGCACCTGCGAGTAGGCGTCGTAGTACGCCGAGTTGCCCACCACTCGCGTCACCAGCTCCGTCACCTAATAATGAAGAAACAAAGTTAGGAACACACGCTCGTTTCCGCACACACCGCACACGCACACGCACACGCACGACCGCACACACGGCACATGAGGCGGAACAAACCTCGAGGGCGGTGTCGCGGACGGCGTCTTCGGCCTTTTGCTTGCTGCTGCCGATTCGGTAGAGGGCGCCGATGGTGGGGATGAGGTAGGGCCGCATGTCCTGCCCCATTCGCGAGGCCATACCCGCGAACCAGCGCAGCGCCATGCTCCTCTGCGGATAGGATGGAATGTCAGGGACGCGTGTGCCGTGTGTCGTGTCGTGTGTGCGGACGTACTCGTTCGTCGTTGCCCGGCTTTCGGGCTATGTAAGCGATCTTTCGGAACAGCCAGTGGAGCGCTGGATTGCCTCCCAGCTCCTTCTTCTTCTTCCGCTGCTGCTCGCCCTCCTCTCCCTGGGCCTCCTCTCCCTCCGCCTCTTCCTCCATCTCGGCTTCCTCCTCCTCATCGTCATGGCGTTCCTGTAAACGATATCAACGTAAGCGTGTGTTGTGTTGTGTGTGTGTGTGTGTGTGTGTGTGTGGTGTTGTACCGGCATGACAACGAGCCCGGGGTTGGCATGGAGAGCGAGGGAGAGGAAGAGAAGGTTCTTGAGGAGCTGCGTGAGGAGAGCCGGCGGGAGGAGGTGGGACGGTGCCGTCAGCATCCACGTCTGCCTTCGTGCCAGCTGGAACAGGCGCCCGGGCTTCGCCAAATACGTCGAATCTGTTCCACACAAATTAAGGGTCCTGCTAGAGACACTGCATGTGCGGTGCGTGTCGTGCGGTTGCGTACCGGCGTCGGCCTGCGAGAGAGCACCGAGACCGGCTTCGTTCTGCTGCCACGTCGCAAAGTGGAGACCCAGCAGACGCGCGCTCACCGTGCGAACCCACGCGTGGTCCGCCACCAGCAGCGCCTCGCACGCCTCCCACAGCCCATCGGCCGACTAGGCACATTCCATGCACATTCCATCAGCACATTCCTCCACCAGTGTGCGCAGTGCAATGGCGGGCTGTACCCCAGAGGCCATGGCCGAGTCGAGGGAAAAGGCCTTCTCGAGCACGCGCAGGCTGTAGTACTCGACGCCCCACTTGGCGCTGCTGGCGCTCATGTCGCCCTCCTCGTCCAACAGACCCGCGGCAGTGCTGGCGGCATCATCGACGTCGCCGCCCGACGTGGTGGTGGCGTCGTCGGGGTTGGTCGTCGCGGCGGCGGCGCGCATGAGGGGCGCCAGCAGGAGCGCCACGAGCTTCTGCATCTTCTTCTTCTTGAGGAAGGCCTGTGGCCGGGCGTCCAGGAACAGGCCCAGCACCTGCGCCGCCGCCCGGCGCAGAATGAGCGCGTCGCCCTGCCTCGTGTCCTGAGGCACCACAAACAAATCGCATCAATAAATAAACAATTCGCACAAAATTAGGATGGCATAAATAGGTACCTCGTTGGAGTACCAGCCGGCGGTCAGGTGGTAGAGGCGCTGGAAGGGCTGGTCAGGCAGGCGGCGCAGGAGCGAGGTGAGCAGCGCGCCGGCCATGGCCCGGAGTCGCGGGGACTCGTCGTTGACGAGGCGCAGCACGAGCGGGATGAAGAAGTAGGCCGCCTTCTCCACGAGGAGGTCCTCGGGCAGCTTGTTGAAGAGGTAGAGTAGCATCTCCATCGACGACTCGCGACCCGATTCGTGGACGTAGCCCAGATTGTCGACAAAGAAGCCCAGCTGCTGGTCCATGCGCTTGCGGCTCAGCGGGTAGTGGACCAGGAACATGCCGATCATGTGGCGGCACGACGAGCGAATGTGGGAGGCTGTGTGCTGCACGAGCAGTGTCGCCAGGCGCGTGGCCAGGTCGTACACCTCGGGCGCCATCAGCCGTCGCGTGAGAATCATCCTGAGCGATGTTCGAATATGGTTAGTTCTACGCACGCGCGCGTGTGTGTGTGTGTGTGTGTGTGTGTGTGTGTGTGTGTGTGTGTGTGTGTGTGTGTGTGTGTGTGTGTGTGTGTGTGTGTGTGTGTGTTGGCGTGGATTGTGAACGAACTTGATGAGAGCAAAGGTGCGCGGGTGGTCGTTGAGCTCGTCGAGGCCAGTCTCCACGATCTTGAGCAGCGTGGTGAGCTGCACGGTGGTGAGGGCCGCCTCGAACTTGAGGCACTGGGTGACCGTCTTCAAGCAAGCCTGTCAACAACCGCGAAAAAATGTGAGTCCCCCTTCCCCACACCGCACAACGACACGACGCGCGTCAGGTAAACATTACCTGGCCCATTTTGGACTCGACTTCGCCTTGGCGCAGCAGGCCGAGCACGTTGTCGATGAGGACCGGGATGGTGGTCGGGGCCGAGGGGAGGGTCTTCATGCGCACGAGGCCGCCCACACACTTGAGCGCGAGGAGGGCCGAGCGGTCGGGCAGCGAACGCAGGGGCGCCACCAGCATCCCGAGGAACGGGTCGAGCATGCTCACGTGCTCCGGGTTATCCGCAGACATCGTGCCTGCATGCAACACCCACGACACCCACGGAAATGAGGCAAGTGTGCTTGCCGTGCGTAGTGAGGCGGTGAGACGTACGTTTGCGGAGGACGGAAAGGAGCAGGTTGAGGCCAAACTCGGCGAGCACGGCCGTGTTGGCGTCCTTCTCGCGACGCGCGCGCTTGAGCTTGCCGCCCGGGACCGGCATGTCGGCCACCAGATACTTGTTCTGCTCCTCCTCCTCCCGCTTCCTCGTCTCCCGCTCCTTCACGCTCTCCTGCTTCTTCTCCTCCACCTTCCTCTTCTTGTCCTGCACTCACATTATCAGCTCTCTCTCTCTCTCTCTCACACACACACACAGAGAGAGAGAGAGAGACAGAGAGAGAGCGGTGGACGTACGCCGTGGGTGGGAAGGAGAAATTGAGTGAGGAGCGAGTGGGCGTAGATGAGAACGTCGGCTGGGCGGGCGGAGCTGTTGGAGGACAGGCCCTGGGCGACATGGCGCAGGATCTCGGTGATCTTCTTGACCTCATCCAGGGAGAAGGTGTACTCGAGGTGCTCGCGCAGGGGCTCGATGAGATCCGGCAGCTTTGCAAAGGTGGTGGCCTTGGCCAAGATCTGGTAGGCGTGGTAGGGCAGCGTCTGCTGGCGCGCCTCGCGGGTCTTGCGCTTGATGGCGTCGACGTCCTTCTGGTGGGCCACGTCGCCAAGCAGGTGCTCGACCAGGATCGGCACGATGTCAGCCACCAGGTAGTCCAGATCGCCCGGCTTGAGGTGGCTGGCGAGGTGCTGCAAGAAGTCGTGCACGGCGTGCCCGAGCACGTGCAGCTCGAAGCCCTTGGTGAGCACCACCTGGAGCGAGCGGACGATGTAGCCCAGGAACCGCACGCCCAACTGCGAGAGCATGCCGCGCAGGGCCTCGCGCGTCGTCTCGCGCACGCTCTCCAGTCGGCTCCGCATGTTCTGGCACACCTCTGCGCGACGAGAAGAACAAGAGAAAGAAGAGAAACGAAAGAGAAAAATCGTCAGCACCGACCACGCACGATGGGTGGGTAGAGAGCGTACTGGTGATGACGGGGGGCAGATGGAGGTCGAGCGACTGCGGGAACATGCCAAGGACGTGCACGATGGCCAGTGCCACGTTGGGGCGGACCACGCGCGACGGGTCGGACGGGTCGGTGAGGTACCGGGTGAGCTGCGGCACGATACGGTGCAACAGCGCGTGGCGGATCTTGTCGGCCTTGGCCGTAAGCTCGGCCTCGTTAAGCTCCTCCTGCCTCTGGGCCTCGGCCTCATCGATCGCTTCATCTTCCTCATCTTCCTCCTCCTCGTTGTCGTCTTCTTCCTTGTCGTCTTCTTTCTTCTCCTCCTCCTTCTCCTTGTCGTCTTCGTTCTTCTTTTCTTTCTTCTTTTCTTCGCCTTCCTTTTTCTGGGCCTCGACGTCCATGGCGTCGGGCGTGGCGTCGGGCGTGGCGTGTTGGAGAACAGCAGAGAAGGGGAAGCGGCGGAGCATGGTGCACACAATCTTGACCACGAACGACGCGATGTGGGCCTTGCGCCCTACGGTCTTGAGCAGGCGCTGCAGCAGGCCCTGGTAGGCGTTCCAGGTGAGCCGGGTCGACAGCGCGGCGATCGACTGCGCGGTCTCGTTCACGATGTTACCGTCCACGTGCTGCGCCTGGTGCTTGTTGTGCTCCTGCGTCGTGTGTCGTATGTTGAGCAAAAAGAGCGGCGGTATGCGTGGGAATGGTTGTGTGGTGGCGACGTACGTCGGGCTGGACGGACTTCACGAACTCGGCTAAGACGAACGGAATGAGCACGCGGTCGACGGTGGAGGGCTTCAGCTGTGCCAGGATCTGCGGCGACTGCAGCATGCGGAGGGCGTTCAACACGCGCGTGCGCTTGACGTGGAACACGTCGTCGAAGAAGTTGACATCCTTGTCGCGCTTGCTCGCGCGTCGGCTCTCCTTCTCGCCCGAGATCGAGTTGATGTTCTTGACAGTCCTGGGAGCCTTAGACTCCACCTCCTCGGCCTCTTCGTCGGACTCAAGCGCCTGGCGCAGGCCCTCGCTCATCTGGGCCTTCTTATCGACTTCGGTGTTGAGCACCACCAGGTCGGCGTGGGCCGACTCGGGCGTGATGACGGCGTAGTCGCGCAACAGCTGGAGCGCGTGCTTGCGCAGGTACTTATGCACGCCCGTCGCGTACTTGTTCAGCAGCGGCAGGATCGTCTTGTTACCTGGCAGGTAAACGTCGCACACACTTATCTTAGCTCACCGCACCCACCGCACACGCTGGCCGCACACACGACGACACTTACCGATGTGCTGGAGCTGCTCATTGCCCTTCTGGGTGATGACGGCGAGGAAGCGGGAGAGGGCGTGGGAAGCCGGTTCGCGGATGGCCGAGTCCTCGTCCGCTAGGGAGAAGAGCAGCGCGTTGGCCACCAGCGACGCGGCGTCGACGCCGCTCCGGAGGACCCACTCGTCGCACTGACCCTCGTCGAACTGCTTGTAGGCCTGCTGGCGCCGGGTGTAGTCGAAGGCCCCGACCTCGGTGGTCGAGTAGGCGCTGGTCTCCTCGATCCACATTACGGCCTCGGCGATCTTGAGCTCGGGCGCCTGTGCGGCCGTGCGCCGCAGGACGTCGAACAGTGCGAGGCGGGTGTCGCGGTAGGGCACGGTGGCGACGAGCGACGAGAAGGCGGGCAGGTAGAGAGCGAGCTCGCGGCCCACGGTGGCGGCCTTGGCCGAGTAGAGCCCCAGTACGGACTCGAGGCCCTCACGGCCAATCTTCTTCATGGCGCGCTCGTGGAGCAGCGGAGCGAGCACCTTGAGGAGCAGCTCGGACTGGTGCTTGGTGGTGGCCATCTGAGCGAGGCCGGTCAGGAGCGACAGCTTGCGGCGCTGGAGCGAGGCCCACAGGTTGCGCAAGCCCGCGGCGACGAACTGGTCGAGCAGGAGCTCGACATGCGGGGCGATGAGCTGCGGTGCGTAGGCCAGCAGGGACTCAGTGGCGGTGAGCAGGTGGACGAGCACGGCCGGGATGAGGTCGGGCGCGCTGAAGCAGCGGATGAGCTGGGGCACAGCCGCAGTGTGGAGCCCAAAGAGCGGGGCCAGCGTCGGCTGCGAGGCTAGGACAACCAGGCAGCGAAGAATGGGCGACGACTGCCCGCACCGCGCGGGGAGGTTGGCGATGTCGACCGAAATGCAGTGGAACAGCAGCGCGGTCTCGCGCTGGTAGCCGCCGGCGAGCTCGGCCGGGACCAGCTCCATGATGTCGCCCACCCTCTGCGCACAGCAACGGCGACAGACGTAAAATGAGAAGGAATGTGCTGTATGTGGACGAGAAGTAGTGGTGCATACCTTGAGTGCCAGCTTGCGGACCTCCTTGCCGTCGCGGCTCTTGGTCATGCGGTAGGAGTTGGCCAGCAGCAGGAGGGTGAGGCTGAACAGACGTCCGACGTGCGGCGCGATGCGATGCGGCAGCTGCTTGTAGATGTGGCGCGACACGCCCAGGAAACCCACTTGGCGCGACACCGGCACGCGGGCCATGCACGCCGCAGCCGCCTCCACCTCCTACATTCGTACGACGCATATTGTTACGCTAACAGTTGTGCGGTGGTGCGTGTGCGTGTGCGTACCTCGGTTTTGCCGGCCAACGCCGAAGCGCAGGGGTCGCCCACTTCAGCGAGCGAGCGCAGGAAGGGCTGGAGGAGGAAGTCGAGGAAGAGGACCAGCTCCGGGTCGGTCAGGCCGCCGACGTAGGAGAACACCGCGCCGCGCCTGGCCTCAGCGTTCTCCTTGCTCTTGCCCTTGCCCGAAAGGAGCTTGGCGCACAGGATCGGGATCAGCAGCGGAATGAGACTCGCGCGGTGGCGCCGTTCAATGTGGCCCGTCTCTGCATTGTCACGCGGCCGTGAGTGCCTGCAACACACACACACACACACACACACACACACACACACGCACACACACACACACACGACACAAGGGTGGCGTGGCATACCTTCGTCGAGGGAGAAGAGGGTCATCTCGTTACGCCACGACTTCTCGTCGATGAGCTTGAGGATGGTCTCCTTGTAGGAGTTGAGGTGGGCCTCGCCCCAGCCGGCCAGGCACTCCACGGCCAGCCGCTGGGTCTGGGTCTCGCTGCGCGCCAGCAGTCGGATCACCGCTGCCTTGACCTTGTCGGCCTCGTGGATCTTGCGCGACGAGATCGCGGCGAACACCTTGAGGAAGTTCTCGAGAATCCGCCGCGCCGCCTTCCTGCCGCCCCGCTCGTCGGGTCCGCGCCTCCTTCGCTTCCCCTTTTGGCCCTGCTCCTCTTCCTCTTCGCCTTCACCGTCTTCTTCGTCATTGTCGACAGTCTCGCTGTCGACGGTCTCGGTCTCGGTCTCCTGCTTGACCTCTACGGCGGCGGGCATGAGCGGGTAGTTGGGCGGGAAGACCGTCGGCGGGAACAGCCTGTCGTAGCGCTCCCACAGGAAGCGGAAGAACAACGGCACCACGTCCTGTACGTGTGTGATGATGATGATGAGTCACACGATCAGCCCGAATGTGCACATGCAGAGAAGCGCAGCTTCTTGCGAGGGACTCAGGCTCACCTTGGAGCGCTTGGCGACGATTGCCGGGATCTGGCAGAGGATGCGGAACAGGAGATCGCAGAAGGTGAGCGCGTCGGTGGTGCGGCTCTCGACCTCGGCCGCCGCGTCCAGCTCCGCGATCTCTGCGTCGGAGTCCTCCTCTTCCTCCTCCTCGGCCTCACCGTCGTCCACGTCAATCTCCATCGCCGCATCGTCTGTGCCAGCTTCAGGCGCAGCGACAGCTGTGGCCACACACACACCACACACACACACACACACACACACACACACACACACACACACACACACACACACACACACACACACACACACACACACACGTCAGTGATTGGCCAGTGGCGGGGTAAATGAGGCGCGATCTCGAGATCGTTACTTGCAGCGATGGCCTGGGTGAGGTTGGTCTCGAGGATGGGCCAAAAGATGTCGAGGTTGTGGCCGGCCAGCTCGGCGAGGGCCTCCACGGCGGCGTCCCACGCCATGGAGAAGGGCAATCGCAGGCGACCGACGAAGAAGTGGGGCACCAGCTTGCGGATCTCCTTGGGGATCTGCGACGAGACCGACGACACTGCCGTGCGGAGGACGCGCCGCATGAGCAGAGTCATCTCGCGGCCGGTCTGCACCGACGGCTCGACGTGCTCCGCCTCGCACATCACCACCAGCAACTGCATCGACACCCCCGCGTGAGTTACTGAACCTCAAATAATAAAAAATATTTCTCATCCATTCCAAAATTAAATTAGTGGTTGAGTGGCGTACGTTGGGGGCGTCCTCAGGCATGGGGACGGTGAAGTGGGAGAGGATGGAAAGGGTGGCACGACGCACGGCTGAGTCGGGGTGGGCGACGTTGTGCGCCACCACGGGCAGGAGCTCGCGCAGCGAGTCCCAGCTCAGGAGCTGCGTCACCTGCGCCTCCCAGTCGCCTTTCTTGCCCTCCTCCTTGGCCGTATCACGACTGCAGTCGTGTGGTGAGGGGAGCAAAGTTAAGTTTGAGTTGCGCCCGTGCGCGTGCGGCCTGGTGCGAGAGAAGTGGTGGGAGGGGCGTACGCTTGGATGAGCGCGCTGAAGAAGTGCTGCACGCCCTGCAGAAGCAACGGGTTGGTGGGCGCGATCTTGAGCGTCTCCAGGACCTTGGGCCACAGCGCGACCAGATCGGGAACTGCACGAACAAGCCATGTCAGCCATCACGAAACAGAAGAGGAGTTGTAGAAACTCGCAGCAGTAGTGGGAGGGGCAAGGACGTACCGGCGGCGCTGTCCTGGTTCATGGTGAGCTCAGCCAGGGAGGTGATTATGTAGTTGAGCAGCAGGAACCGACGCTTGGTGGGCAGCCCGGTGTGCGAGGCGCTGAGGCCGTCCAGCAGCCCGCGCAGGGCGTCGGTGAACTTGGCGTGCAGCTGCGGCTGAGCGGCCAGATCAAGGCATGGCACGAGGCGCACGACGACCCACTGCGCCCACACCTCCTTCGTGGTGGTCCGCCTCTTCTGCGACGCGTCGTCGCCGCCGAGGTGCGAAAAGAGGAATGTCAGGAATGCTCCCTGGGCTCCCTGGTCGGGCAGCGGTAGTCGCTCGCTGGTGGAGATGGAGTCGGCGGCGAGCAGGTTGCTGAGGAGGCTTAGCAGGGCGTGGCCCTGACTGGCCTTGACCACCTCTTCGCAGTAATGAGGCAGGAGCGGCAGGAGGTGGGTCACGAAGATGCGTGTCTTGTAGATAGGCTTGAACAGCGGGACGAGGATCGACGGCGAGGGGAGAGAGAAGATGGACCGCAGCAGGCGCTGGAAATGTTCCTGTTTTGTTTGGAATGTGTGCTATTATGTTAGTTGCGGTGTTGCGTGTGTGCGTGTGTGCGTGTGTTAGCACCTGACGTTTCTGGGTGAGGAGGAAGAACGGCCGATAGTCTTCGGACCTGAGCAGGGCGGCCACATACTGGAGCACCGCCTGGCACACCTCGTCGGAGGCACCGAGCACGGCCGGGCGACACAGGGCCTCGGTGCTCGCAACTACAGCGTCGCCATCCTTGTTTTCGCCCTTGACTACAGCGCAGCACAGACGAGAACGGGGTCAGCATCGCAATCAGCACCAACAAAGCGGACTACAGCACGAAGAGAGCGTACGCGGCAGCATGGCGCCCGAGCGGAACGACGCGCAGGTCTCAAACAAGCTAGCGACACCGATGAGAGCGGCGGCGTGACGTGGCGTGACCTCGACAACGGACGCAGTGGCGATGGACTTGCGCTTCTGTTTCCTGCCAGCTTTGGTAGGCGTCTTTGGCTCGTCGGAGGTAGCGCCAAGGGGCGCTACCAATTCATTGGCGTGCTTGACCACGCAGTGCCACAGCACTTCGGCCGACCCGCCCTTGCGCACGTGGTTGAGGATCATGCGGAACGTGGCCTCGACGACGCCGTAGCACAGCGGCAGGTTGAGCTCCTCCCGCAGCTGAGTGTGCTTCTCCCGCTCGGCCTTGGCAGCCTCGGCCGTGGCTTCGTCGACGTTGTCACCCTCGTCGTCGTCGTCGGTCGCAGCCGCTTGTGTAGTGGAGGAGTCGATGGGGGTCAGCAGGGCGAGAATGACGTTAAAGACCTCCTGGGCACGCGAGTGGAGGCGGATCTTGAGACCCTTGACGGTCTCGAAGAGCAGGAACGAGAGGCCCTCGCGCAGGCTGTGCTGGGCCGGCGGTCGAGTGGCCTTGGCCATGAGCGCCAGCAGGACCTCGGGAAGCTTGGGCGTCTCGAGCTTGCGCAGGAGGAACGCGAAGCTCTCAGCGGCGAAATGGCGCACGTGTTGGCGCGGGTGCGAGATCAGCCGCGAGTAAGTGTCGAATAGGACCGGCAACTCGGGCAGGAGGTATTTGTAGAGGTGCTTGAAGAGGTGGCCGAGCGCTGTGAAGATATCCTCGAGGCCGTCGGGGTCCTTCGGATCGACCAGGCCGCACAGCGTCAGCAGCACGTCCTTGAAGTGCGGCACGAACGCGTGTCTCAGATCTCGTGCGAGCGTCCCTGTGTAGATCGTCGATGGTGGTGGTTCAAAAACATCGTTGCACACTAGGGTGAGCTCACGGGCCACCGCGTGAAGCGCAGTGATGATGGACACGATCCGTGAGAGAGACGTACCGGTGAGGCTCAGCAGAGCCTTCACAGCGGGTGTGTTGGGAATTCTGATGTGACGCAGCAGCGCATCAACAATCTACACACACACACACACACATACACACACACACACACACACACACACACACACACACACACACACACACACACACACACACACACACACACACGACACACACACACGACACACACCGCCACGACCGCATCGTCAGCGCTTATAAGTCGCCCCATCGGGTCGGCACGGAGAGAGAAGACGCACCTTCTCGCGGTTGAAGAGGACAAGGGCGAGACTGTCGGTGAGAGGCCACACCTCGGCGGCAAACGCCGAGAATTGGGCCGTGCAGTCGAGGTCGGTCCACTCGTCGAGGCTCTCGCGGAAGAAGGAGCTGGATTCCTGCTCGGGGGCGAGCTCGAACGTGCCCACGCGATGGAACACGTCCACGTTCAGCTTCTTGATTCGCTCGCTGAAGCTTTGGAACTGTGTTCATTCAGAGGGGGCGGGGTTCATTCATAGATTAGCGCGTAGTGCGAAAAATCGCGATCATTAAAAAAAAATGGAGAGATTAAATGGAGAATCACGACGGGGGGTGAGGAAGGTGCAAAGGGGAATTAGGAGGGAGGGAAGATGGTACTCTGAATTGCTTAGTATCTTTGGAGCTCACGGTATTCAGCTCCCTTACGGCTTGACGATTACGGTCGGACATCTTGATCGAATTTGGTGATTAATCGGAATTAAATATGATGCAAGATGAACGGAACAGGCTGAGCTTGCCGGGGCGGGGCGATGTGGCGGAAAGGAGAAAGAGAGGAAAACAAAATTGTTGTTGATGATGATGCGCCGAGATGCCTCCGCGCCGCCAGCCAGCCAGTCAAGAACAGATGAACGAAAAAGAAAAGATGGCGGCCAACGGACCCAACTTGCACGCTGAGAGAAAACAAAGAAAACAACTTTGCAACTCCGCTGCTGTAATGGGAACGGCTTTATGGTGTTGGTTGCGAGAGCCCAGGTGAAGATCAGTGTTGATGCTTCCTTCCTTTCCTCTTGCCGGCAGCGACCGCATCCGCGGCGGTTGCCTTCTTGTTTGCCTCGGCCTTGGGCTTGGTCTCCCCCTGGGGCTTCTTCTCCTGCTCCTCGCCGCTCACCTTTGTCTTGGCTTGCGGCTTCTGTTCTTCCTCTTCCGCTTCGTTCGCTTCCTCCTCGCCGGCGTCGTCGACTTCTTCCATTTCATCGCTGTCATCCTCCTCCAGCTGGCACGCCTCATCTTCTTCCTCATCATCTTCCTCTTCATCCTCTTCCTCTTCGCCATCTTCGCCTTCCATGTCGACGCCCATCGACCACTCGCCCAGCGGGTCGTTGAACTTCTTCCAGCCCTCGATGCCCAGCGCCATCTCCTCGTCGGTGAGAAGGCACTCGTTCAGGTGGCCGATCAACTTGTCATTCTCCATCCCTCGCCCTGCCGACAACAACCCACAATTCAGCATCACCAGAGGACACCACACACGACCGCGCCCGACACGACAGTCACTTGCATGGAGATACGCACCGATGAAGACGAGCTCCTGGCGCCGGTCGCCCCAGGGTTCTTCCCAGTCCTTCATGATGCTCTCCACCTTCATGTCCCAGTTCTCCTTGGGCTCGTCGGCGTACCACTTCTCATTGCTCTCAAATCGGTACACATCGCCGGCGCCGTGCCACTCCCCCAGCCACTCGGGCCTAGTGGCCACCCTGCGTGTGTTCAAGGGCGCAATGGCGGTGAGTCGCCTGTACACACACGCTTCTGCATTGCGTTGCTAAAACGTACCACATGAATCCCTTGGAGCGAATGACGCCCTCGAGCTTGTTCTCCGGGTCCAGCATGGCGACCAGCCTCTCGGGGTGGAACGGTCTGTATGATTGATGATGGTTTAGCGTGACTCTTCTTGATGTGGTGGTGGGGCTCAACGAAAGAAGAACTGTACCTTCTGGCCCTGAAGATGAAGCTACTGATGCCGTACTCGTCGGTCTCGGGTTGCACCTGCATCGCGGAGACGATTAAAGGTTTGTCAACAATTCGGGGGTGACGGTACTCCGGACGGTGTGATTTCTTACCTCACCGCGGATGGTCTGCAGCCAGCCAGGCGCGAGGGCGGCCTTCTCGAAGCTGAACGAGCGCGAGTTGAGGATGTCGCGGAACTGCGAGCGCTTGAGCTTGCCGAAGGTGGTCTTGACCACCTTGGCCGAGGGGTTGAGCCTCTGCAGAAGGGCCTGCACTGTGTTGGCCTCCTCCTCGCTCACCAGGTCCATCTTGTTGACGATGATTACATCGGCAAACTCTGCATTTTGATGGAGGAAGCCATTGAATGAGTCAAGTGAACTTGCAGCGTAGGCCAATCACGGCGCAACCCATTTCGGTCGAAAGTCGTACCGATTTGCTCGGTGAGGAGATCGACAATGGTGCGCTCGTCCTCGGGGCCGACCGACTCGCCCCTGTCGGTGAGCTTGTCCACGCTCCTGAAGTCCCGGAGCAGGTTGTGGGCGTCCACCATCGTCACCATCGTGTCCAGTCGAGCGTAGTTGGCGAGGGAACGGCCGTTCTCGTCCTCGAAGGTGAAGGTCTCGGCCACTTGCATGGGCTCGGAGATGCCGGTACTCTCGATGAGGAGGTAGTCGTACTTGCGGGCCAGGGCGAGCCGCCGCACTTCGACCAGGAGGTCCTCCCGCAGGGTGCAGCAGATGCACCCGTTCTGCATCTCCACCAGCTTCTCCTCCACGCGGTTGAGCGACGCCTCGCCCTTCTTGACCAGGGCCGCGTCGATGTTGATCTCGCTCATGTCGTTCACGATCACCGCCACCTTGAGACCCGCGCGGTTTGTCAAGATGTGGTTGAGCAGAGTCGTCTTGCCTGCCGACGCACAACACCGCGCACCAAATTATGAGCTACAAGAAGAAGCCATACAGGAAGCCTGCATGTTGGTGACGCGTACCGCTGCCAAGGAAGCCGGAGAGGACGGTGACGGGCAGCTTCTTGCGGCCGGTCTTCCTGAGCTTGATCTTCTTCACGAGCCTTCTGGACATGGTGTGGTGTGTGACGGCGGCGGCGACTACGACGGCTGAGAGCGCTGAAGAAGAGGTCTGATGTGTGCACGAAGCAAAGAAAGGACGAAGGACTGAGGGTAGAACGGGCTTCAGGCGGACCGGTGTCGGGTCGGAGTCATCCCAAGGGTATCTTATCGCGGACCTCATAGCCACCAAACGCGCCTTTTTCGCTTGCTTCTCGGGCTCATCGGGGGCAGCTTGTCCGCCGAAGGGACGCGTGCCCACCCTTCGTCAGCGCCGGGCACGGTCTGGCCGCCTTCGGAGACTATCGGCCGAAACAAAGAGAAAATGCGCCAAAATGAGAGAGAAAGTATTCAGTTCGCACGAGCGAAGGAGAGAACGTGGAGAGAAGAGAGCGTACCCACCAGAACAGGGAGCCACCATCTTTTCGCTGCGGACCGGCGGCGATCACCGGCCTCCAACGATGTAGATGTGACCCGGGGTATACCCTCCTCTTGCTCGCTGCAACGTTGGCCGGCAAAAGTACTTCACCGTTTGCTTCCCTCTTTATTTTAATTCCTAATTATTATTTATTTACTTATAAAATTGATAAATTAATTACATAATGGAATTTCTTTTTTGGGCAGTGTCTTTTCGGCAGAGAAGGGCCACCACGGTCTTCGTGTCCATCTTGCCTTCTTGTTCTTCGCGAAGGGAGAGATGGAGGCCTTCGAGCCCGCTTCGTCGCTGCGATCTCGCTCCTCGTCGGGCAAAACGCCCCCCGCCTTACAACGACAGCCTCCCCCTTCATCTCCACTGGCCTTTTCATCTCCATCTTTACCCTCCACCACTTCTTCACCATCATCACCACCAGCAGCAGTTCTGTCATCTTCATCTTCATCTACGTCTTCTTCCACTGCCCCAAAGGGATTATCATCATCTATTCACATCACGTGGACGCCCTCATCGCCAGTGACCTCGCGCAGGCCGCACGGGTCCGTCTCCTCGCCAGTCGTGCCTCCGCTCAAGGCGCGCACCTACCAGAACGACTTCAAGAGCATGGCCATCACCTCCTCCGCGGTGAAGGACCGGCGCATGTCGCTAGATGGGCGCAACACCAACCTCCGGCGCAATCCGTTCTCGCACGGGGAGGCCCTCATCGGCACCCGCACCGGCCCAGACGAGGAGCTCCAAGGCTCTTTATCCAAACGAAAAGAACGGACTCTCAGGTGAGCACACGAGCCCTCCCCCCCCCCGAAATCTTTTAATCTATGAAGCATCTCCATGATCCCCTTCAAACATTAATCATTTAAATCTTCCACGTGTTCTACGTGCAGCTGCGACAGGGGCATGGAGTTGATGGTGAAGCGGTTCTACGCAGAGAAGTTTGCCAAGGCCAAGAAGGCCGCAGACAAGGACCTGACCAGCTTCATCGCCGATGTGGCGGGCATGCTGGCGCCGCCAACGACGACGACCGTCGAGCCTGCCGAGGCCGCAGAGCCAGAGGCGGTGAAAGACGAGAGCAAGAACGAACGACACAGTGGGAGCCAAGAGAACACCAACGTGCTGCTGCGAAAACTGAAGGACATGGCCCAGGCACTCCTGGAGACCGAGTCAGAGGCGCTCATGAGCGGCAAGGCGCTGAAGGAGGGCGCGCGGGTGACGTGGGAGTGCATGTGGCGCGCGATGGGTCTGGAGGAGACCAGGGAGTGCGTCACCGAGCCCAAGCCCAGCCCCCACCCCGTGGAGAAGGTGCGCGAGCTCCGGACCAGTCAGCGCATCAGCGTCAACGCCCGCGCGACCCGGGTCAAGGTGCTCAGCACGAAGCTGCTGTGGATCATCTCCAAGATGAAGCACAGGGCCGACTACTTGGTACGGACCACCGCAACCACCTTTGACCTCTTTCGGGCCTGCGTGGTGGTGGCCGATCCATCGCTCAAGATCAAGATGCTGTTTTGTGGCGTTGATCAACAGGAGGCGGACTATTCGGATGAGTTCGTTGCGTGGGCTGCGGCGGCCTTTCGAAGCAAGCACGCGCGCAAACAGTACAGAAAGAGCATGGTTCGTGCGCACTCACTTCTTTCCATGCATGCTCGCTCATGCTATGTGTAGTAACACATCTTCATCAGGCGCACGGGCATGGCGTTCCGCCACCATTGCCGATCGACTCAGTGGAGGTAAGTGAAACCTTAGACACACGCTAGAACTGGGTATCTCTGCTCACCCCTCCTTGTCAATAACGCACCAGATTATGGAGGACACGCTTGCCGGCAAGTACGTGGTGTGTCGCATCTGCGAGGGTGTCATCCAAGAGGAGTACCTGGCCGCCCACACCGCTCTTTGCAGGTACGTCGTCACCAGCTCTGCCTTGTTGCTGCAGATCCCGCGCGGCTGACCTTTGATGATGGTCACTAGCGACGTGGCCATCGGCCTACGACACTGCGAAACCTGCGACAAAACGATTCAGAGCCTGGAGAAAAAGCTGGATGAATCGCTGAGAGAGGAGCTGGTAAGTTGGACATCTGGCCCTCCGCGTATTCTGTCCGTGTGCGCGCTGAGCTCACGCTCGAGCTCAACGACACAGACGCGCACCGCGGAGGCACCGGAGGGTGAGGCTGAGCGGCCGAGACTTCGATCCTCCCCTCGAGCCGCAGAACAGCCGAGGACCACGCTGTTCCGCCTGCTGAAGGAGAGCCTCGCGGAGAAGGAGGCCGCCCTCAATGCCATGCAAGCCGCCATCGCCCGCATCGAGCGGAGTCCACACGCTGCTGTCGGGTCTCGATTTCGCGAGAAGCCCAGCGAGGGGTGAGTACAACCAGCAACGTGTGTTGTAGTCACCAGCGCTGACCCGTGTGGCGCGCAGGCCGAGAGATGTGGTGGGTGCGGCGGCCAGTGGCTCAGTGCGGCCGTCCATCCACGACTTTGACATCATCAAACCCATCTCTCGTGGTTCATTCGGCTCAGTGCTCCTGGGCCGAAAGAAGTCCACGAGGGACATCTACGCCATAAAGGTAGTCAAGAAATCGAGCCTCATCGAAAAGAATCAAATGTACATTCTCTCGCTCTGCCTGTTGTGCGTGTGTCGTGCGTCGTGCGCGGTGGTGCGTATGCGTGTGTGCCACTGCTTTACTCAAGCGCTCTCCGTGGTGCGCAGGGACTTCATCGCCAACGAACGAAACATTCTCGCCTTCACCGATAATCCCTTCGTTGTGAAGCTCTACTACTCATTCCAGTCGGCCAACAACTTGTACATGGTGATGGAGTTCCTTCCCGGCGGCGACTGCTTCTCTCTCCTTCGCAATCTTATCGTTTTTCCAGAGGTTCCTCCCCCCATTGCACTTTTTTGCTCTATCGTGCGTGCGTGTGCGTTGGTCTCACGTGACTCGCCGCGAAGAATTTGGCACGACACTACGTCGCAGAGCTGGTGCACGCTCTCGGCTACCTGCACAGCAACGGCATCGTTCATCGAGACCTCAAAGTGCGTGAGCTACAAACCACCCGCCTCACCCTGGTCGCACCTTCAGTCGACTCACTCACGTTGGTCGGCAATCTCTTCGCCTCCACCCTCAGCCGGACAACCTGTTGATAGGAGCAGACGGCCACTTGAAGCTGACCGACTTCGGTCTGTCCCAAATGGGTCTCCTCGATCGAAAAGATGACGTCTACGAGTGGAAGAAAGTCGGTACGGCAGACAGCACCCCGCCATCTTCTCCGCTCATCACATCATCACCACCTCACTCCGTTGTATCTTGCCCGGTCGGTTCATTCAAGGTGGTATGATGGAATCCGAGAACAAGATGGACGCGTCGTGCGTCGGCACGCCGGACTACCTGGCCCCCGAGATCTTCCTTGGCACTGGCCACGGTACATTGGCCGCAACGCTGCTGCTGCTGCCAGTTGAGCTGGAGCTTGACCCGACCTCTCTCCACCCTCGGAACCGCAGGACCGGAGGTGGATTGGTGGGCGGTGGGTTGTATCACATACGAGTTCTTGGTGGGGATCACGCCCTTCTACGCCGACTCCTGCGAAGAGATCTTCGCCAGCGTCATCAGCAACAGTACTGCGACACACACTTCACATGAGACAACGCGAAACGATACGCGACTGATGACTTTTTCCCTCCGCGTATAGGCATCCAGTGGCCCGATGGCGACGACGAGCTAAGCGCCGACGCCGTTGACCTCATCAGCAAGCTATTGGCGATCGAGCCGACGGATCGGCTGGGCGCCAAGGGAGCCGACGAGGTCAAGGCCCACCCATGGTTCGCGGGGGTCGACTGGGCCAACCTGCGCAACACGACGTCGCCGTTCGTGCCCAAGCTGGGCAAGTCGGAGGACACCTTCTACTTTGAGGCCCGCAATGCCATCTACCACACGACGTGGGAGGGCGACACCAGCACGCAGGCCGAGGAGGGCGAGGAGCAGGAATCGCACGTTGCGCGGGTGAGGAACTTCTCGATCATCAACATCCCACAGCTCATGACGCTCAACCAGAGCCTCGTCTACGAGAAACAAGGTACAGCCTTTGCGTTTCGACTTGTTCGCCGTTGTGGCGCTACGGCCACGCAACGTGCTCGTGCTATTTTCATGCGCGAGACGTGGATCACCTGGTGTCCAAGCACTAGTGTGGCAGTGGGAATGTCCAGCTGACCTGCTTCCCACCAATGCAGTGGTCAGCCCAAGGGATCACTGAGGAGCTCCGGCACACCGGCCGCGCATGGTGCCGGCGCCCACATCACGGCCACAGACGTCAAGAGCGGAACTCGGGGGAAGGTGGAGGTGCCTGACTACAGTTGCAACGTGCTGTGACGCGACCAATGAACGGCCCCCTGGATCGAGAAGGTGGTGGTGGTCCCTTGAGGCAAGTGACTGCGACTGATGGTCGTGTTGCGCACGTCGGGCCGTGACAGACAGGGCCGTGCCCCGTGCGACTTGAGGAGCAGGAACGAGGCGCGAGCCCTGGTTGTGGTCTCCTTCAAGCTGTCGCCTGCCGTCAGCCGGCTGCCTTCTGGCCGTGTCCTGCGGAGACGGTGGGGACAGGCGTCATCGTCCTTCTCGTTGGGGATACCACGTGACGCCCGAGCCACACCAACCGCGGCACAGCTCGAGCTGACAGGTTTCAAATTTTCGAAAGGGGACACCAAACCGAACAAAATCCGACCACGAAATCGTGTTTCCGGGCTCCCTAAATTGCGTGAAATTTTTTTGGCAGGAGCCACCTGGGAGATGTCTCCATTTTTCCTTTTAAGTTGGAAATTTCGTCCTAATCGCGCTAGCCAACAAAATGCCCAGCGACGGTAACACGGCTGTATTTGAGCAGTTGAGAAATTTCGAGATAATTGGCGTCGATTTCTCGGCCGGGTCCTGCTTTGGCGCCGACCGCGTGGCTCTCGTTGTTTTTGTTCTCCACCGACCAAGGCCTCGTCTCGTTTCGTGTGCGCACACAGCAAGCAGTAATTCAAACCTCGCCCGTAGCCTCCTTTCGTCGCGTGTGTGAACGCGGTTCAATCATCTTCTTCCATCTTCCCCGACGACCCACCCCCCTAAGGAGAGAATAGCTGGGTAGCAGCCTGTTCGAACGCGTTCGATTCTGCACGCGCCAAGTCGGCACGGGACAACCGAAAGAGTAGTATAGCATTTAATTGCTCTACACATCATCTCCCCATCCCTCTACTCGCACAGCCTACTTCATCTCTGCCTACTTTCGCCGCACCTAGTACGTCGGCAAGCATAGATAGACGCCTCCATCACAACCGATTCGGCGGCCATTCGTTCCTGCGAACAACAAACGATCAGCAACGCGGCCTCGAGCAAAGCACAAGGAGACAATAAGATGATGAAGGCGCTAGCTCTGCCCGACAACTATCGCGAGGGAAACCTGCACGAAGCCCCAGCCCCTTCCATGATTTCGGCGATGGCGGAAGTGCGCAAATATAAAACCGAGAGGAGGAAGAAGAGCTCGAGCATCGAATATGGATTTCTCAATCGAGCGGCTGCCTCGACAGGTGTCATCCCGACGCGCATGGAGGCCACCAACTCGTTTGAGTACATGGTACGCGTTATTATATCTCCAAATCGATCTTTTACTTTTCATCTCCACCCCATTTACGTACCTTCGCCCCTAATTAACGGCCCCTTTCTTAAAATGCGACAGCTTTCGGATGACGATGGCGAAGATGGGAAAGCCGCCGACGCGTCCAGGGGTCCTGGACCGGCGGAGGTCGAGATCAAGGCCGGCGAGAAGCGAAGCAGGGATGCCGCCTTCAAGAAGCACTCATGCAGCCTCGATGCTCAATCTCTGGGCGAAAAGCGAGGCACCCGCGACCGATCTTGCAGCATTCCAGCGCACGTGTCGTTTGTTCCCCTATCGTTGGGATCCTCCGCGCCCGGCGAGCAGCCGCCGTCTTCATCCCAGTCGGAGGACGAAGACGAAGACGAGCCCACACCCATTCCATCAACCACCACCAGCACTACTACCCCGCGTTCGCCACTCGCCGGCAGCCGCACTGTGAGCCGACGAGGGCTCTCCATCTCACTCCCCGCCTCGAATTCCCCGCCTCGGATGCTGCCTACCATTTCCCCTCGCGATTTGAGCTTCGTCATGAGCGATCTCGAAGAAGAGATTGAACGAATCGAACGGTCGGAACCCAAGCAACTCACGCCCAGGGTACCGTTCCCCTCTTTTCCCCAGCGAACAACAACAATCGCACGTGTGCCACAAACTCACGCGAAACGTTTGTCTCTCTCTCTGTGTGTGCACACGTGTAGTGCTCTGCTCCCAATGCCGTAGAGATGGCAATCGGAGGACCGATGGTTCCTATCGCGCTACCGGCGCAGCAGCAGGAGAAGAAGCCAAGCGGCCTCACGAAGGAGAGCAAGAAGACGCCGCCATCCCCCACCACCGTCGGTCCCGTCACCGTCATCCCTCGACCACAGCGCCGGCCCATCGAGTCCATGTACGCGCAAACCAACCGCCCCGACCAACTCCCCCTCCCCACTCACCTGGTCGCCCGCGGTCCCACTTATGCTTCACCGGCCTTCAGAATCGGCAGTAACCAGACCGCCTCCGGCCCTTCCGTTTGGCTGCCCAAGCTCAACCTCGGCGCCCTGGGTGTTGGTGATGAGTACGTTTGTCCCCCCCCCTCTCGTGGTCCACGCTTGTCGCACAGCAATTACCTTTTAATTTGGCTAATTTCGTGTTCGTCTTCGGCAGCTTGCCTATCACCAGCCCGGACAGGTCGAGGTCGGTGCCCAACATCCTCAGCCCGCGATCCGCCTTCTCGCCACGGATGAGCCCGCGCGTGGGCCTCCTCCCCAGCGGTCCCTCGGTCAACGTCTAGACGATCGACCCCGGACCCAACCTCCGCGACGACCGGCCCGCTACGCCTCCCACTTCCCACCACTCTACCTTATATTATTTACTTGTACCGATGACGCGTGCGGATGGAGACGAGGCGAGACGTCGGAGGAGGAGGAGCGGCGAGGCGAGGCGGAGGAAAGGGTTTGAGTGGGTGAGCGTCGTGTATTTATTTTTTCCCCTTCTTCTTCTTCCTCTTCCTCTTCCTCCTCCTCTCTTTCATGACCTGTACATACCAACACTCCTCCCATCGGCCTTTGTGAACAGCAACACGCCCTTTTTGTAATCTTACCTCCCCCCTTGGAATAAACCACCACCACCATCAACTACAACAACATCTTGTCGTCTTCTCGAAGCCGCCACCGTTCAACTCGACCCAATGTTCTACGGAAAGCAGCCCTCTTTCCTCGCTGCTCCACTACCTTGAGCCCCACAGCTATGGAAGAAGACGAAACGTTCATTCACACCGACCACCAGCAAACATGAGCCAGCACCACCATCACCCTCCTACGCGCCCGTCCCGTGGTGAAGGGGCCGCCGGGCCGGGCGAGCTGGGCGGACTGCAGGGGGTGGACTTCCGCAGGCTGGGGTACCACAACCCGCGGGTGGAGAGGGCCCTCATACACGAGGAGACGGGCCAGGAGGAGGAGGACCCCAGGGCCGAGCTGTGGCGGGGCCTGGAGCCCACCACCGTCGAGCACGGCCACGCCGACCCCCGACACCAGCGCCCCACGGCCATCCACCACATCGCTGGCCCCGAAGCCGCCAACGAGCTGACCAAGCTGCTCCCACACGTAGAGCGGCCACGTCCGGTGCTCGACCCCGACCAAGAGCCCTTCGATCCCGTAGTACATGGTGCCCCCCCCCCAAGCTCATTGCAGCACCTGGGTTCGGATGTTGATGCGAGGCCAGGCTTCTTGAGCCAGTACCCTGGAGTCGTGCATGCCCAGCCGGCAGTGCCCAAGGAAGATGGAGTGGGCGAGGGTCCTGCCCGCAGGTGCGCTCCGCGTGGTGGGCTTGATCGCTGGCTCGCACTCTCACACGAGAGGCATTGATGGTTTTGTTGGTGAACACCGCGCGACACGACAGGCCTCCGCCACGAGCGCAACGCATGGCTCGGTCGCTGATCAACTCGCCCACCATGAGGAACCAGGTGGTCGACGTCCCTGATGAAGGTTTCACTGCCCGGCCACCTCTCTCTGCGCGAGGTGACGACCTGCTTCTTCTTCTCACCTATTCGCTTGACACGATGGTGGTGGGCTGGGTTGCAGCGCTGGTCTTGGACCCCAGCGAGGTGAGGGAGGAGCCCATGGACGAACAGGTCGCGCCCCCCATGGACGACGTCGACCCCTACACCGACGCCCGCCACTTCAAGACCGCCATCTAAAGTACTGGACGCATCCGGAAGCCCACTGTGCTCACACTCACGCTGGCACACTACTGGGCGGGGCAGCCAAGACGTCCGCTGGTCTTCGATGACCACCGTGTGCCCTCCGGCTGGGGCGAGGCACAGGGCTACACTTTTGGCTGCCAAAACGGGCGGTGGCGTGCACCAGAGAATACAAATGAATTATAAATATAAATAGAATTGCTACAAAGAAGACAATCATCACAACACACCACACAGAAGATGGAGAACATGGCCACGAATGAACACCAGCAGCAGGAGGAGGCTGTGACGTCGCCTGCCCAGGTGGACGTCTCGCTGTCTGAGGAATCGGAAGGTACAGGAGCAGATTGATTAATCGCCAAAACCATCTTTGACCTTTGGCCAAGATTTTAAGACTGTTCTTCTGCATTTTTTCAGGGGCCAAGGCGAGCTCGTCCTCATCCTCGAGCTCTTCTTCCTCATCGGCTGTGGCTGCCCCCGAAACGTGGAGCGAGTGGATCGAGGAGAAGCAGAAGGAGTACGGCACACCCAACGATTGGATCGATGCCAACCCCACGGCCAAGCAGTACCAGCAAGCGGCCAACGAATTCTTCAAGGGCATCGGCCAGTGGGGCCATGAGAAGGCTCTCGCTTGGTTCCCCACCCTCTACAACTATGAGGAACCCACGCGTAGCGCTCCCGCCCAGCGAGAGGAGGCGACCAGGACCGATCTGTCCTAGAGCTCAAGATTACGGTCATCTTCTCGAGAGATGTCCAACCATGTGGCTGACCAGAAATCGTTTTGTACATTCGTTTTTCCTTTTGGTTTATCAGTTTCTCTTCTCTTCCACGTAATCTCGTCCATCTGGTGTTGTTGTTCCAAGAAAGAGGAGGAAGCTCGCATTGTGCCTGTGGCTTGATAGGTGAAGATCGAGGTCAGGCCTGCCCGAGAGCAGTCTGCCACAATTGTCACCAAAGATGGAGCTACTCTCCATCATCATTGGATTTCTGCTGGGATTGGTGGCGGCGGGGGCGGGCGTAGCGTACACCCTCTTCGTGCTGCTCTTCAGGCGACGTACCGATGCGCCGTTGCCGCTGGCTCCCGCGCCCTCATTTGCACCCCAACTTGCATCGGCACTCCTCGCCGACGCTGCCGTGTCGGAAGACCTCGAACTCTTCGAGAAGGCCGAATGGCTCAATCTCTTCGCCGGCCGCATCTTCGCGGAGGTGAGCACCCCCGCATTCCAGGAGCACACCTGGCGCCTCCTCACGGAGAAGCTCAACGCCGTGGACAAGCCCAGCCTCATCGTACGCCCCACCGCCTCCTTCTTTTCTTTATTACGTCGCATTTAAAATAAGTAAATAAATAAGTAAATAAATAGATAGTAATAATAATTATCACTTTTACTTATTATATATAAACTGAATGCAGGGCCCCATCGTCATCGAGGACTTCAGCTTCGGTACCGGCGTGCCCCGCATCGAAGGCGTCGCCACCTTCAAGACCGGCAAGGAGCTCGTACGCCCCCGTCACCGCCCCCGTCACCGCAACAACCACCCACGCACCGCCACAACCAACCGGAACGCGGCGGCGGTGGGGAACAGGAGTTGGTGCTGGACGTGTCGTACGACGGCGGCGCCCTGTTCGCGGTGCAGACCGAGCTGTGGCTCAACCTCCCCACGCTGGAGCGTCTCGCCTCTCTCCCGGTCTCCATGTCGGTCTCGCTCGCACACTTCCGCGGTCGGGTGCGTACCGATGATGGCGATGATGATGATGAGGAGGAGGATCGTGCTTGTCGTCTCGGCGTCGTCTTCTTGAGTGAGTTCTGACATGACGTGCTCGCGCGGGGAGCAGGTGAGCTTGACGGTGCCGCTGGAGAGCGACCCGGAGTGCACGCTGGCCTTTGCCGAAGAGCCGCAGCTCGACTTCCGCATCGGCTCGCTGATCGGCTACGACTACCAGCTGCGCGACGTGCCCAAGATCTCCAACTTCATCATCAACAAGATCAGGAGCGTCATACGTGAGGAAGCCGTGTTGCCCAAGGCCTTCTCCTTCCACCTTCCACTCTCCGGCCGCCCGCTCGACTTGAAGCAAGTGCTAAGGTGCCACCATCATCTAGAGTCAATGCTGTTGTGTGCTCGTGCTCACCGCGCGTGCGCACATGGGCCACGCACAGGCCGCCGCGAGAGCTGCGGAGGAACACTGTTGACGAGTTGAAGGAAGCGGTGGTCAGCGCGTCGAAAGCCAAGCTGCGCGAGCGAGTGAAGAGGGAGAAGGACAGCCGGAAAGGACGAGATACGGAGGAGAACGCCGTGGTGGTTCTCAACACTTCACGAGCCCTTGTACGCACCTAGAGCAGAGAGAAGAGCGCGGGGAGGACTTACAGGGGTAGCTAGCTGGACGCCGGTGCACGGTTTATCTACGACTCTCTTCCTCGGAGGGATCAGCTGCTGTGAATGGATGAGTCGTGGAGTGGCAACCTTTGGTAGGGGTGGGGGAGCAAGCGCACCAGATCGACCAGGAAAGGGCTCTACCAGAGCGAACTCGTCTTCTTCATAGTTCGAGGGATCCGATTGCGTCTGCGACCAGTAGTGCATGAGGGCGCCTGGTTCGTTCTCCTCTTCCTCTGGGGAGTCCCCGCATTGAGCCTTTGCCATGATGTCGCTGCTGCTGAAGAAGTCTCCGACCAGCTGAGTGGCGTAGAGCTAGTCAACCCCAATCCAGGAAATGCTGACTGTTGGAGCTTGTTGTACCGGTTCGCGTGCTTCGATCCGTCGCCGCAGGCCCTCGGCTGAACCTAGCCGACGATCTCCCTTGCCCATGAAGAGGAAGTCCAGACACAGACCGGCATCATCAAGTCCTCTGAACTGAGCCACCTCTCTGAACACGCTCGCCTGTGTTCGGTTAGTGGTGGGAGAGGTGTCTTGTTTCTTTTGAGCGTACCTGTTGGAAGAGCAACTCACTCGGTGGAGAGTTGGTGGTTTGGGCTCGTGCCAGATGCTCCGCCACTCGTTGTCTGACCACTTTCTTGTCTTTGCTGGGAATCCTGAGAGAACCGTAGTGAGCAGACGGTGAGGACCTGTGTTTAGGGCCGTGTAGGTACGTACTGAAGCTGAGAAAAGGAGAATGCCTTGGCTCGAGCCCGCTTGGCTGGCCTTGTGGCGGTGCGTGAAGTTGTCTTACTTGCGCTAGGAACGACTTTCTTCTCTGGTTCGGTACTACTCGAGGGCTAAGTTCGCGAACAAGGTCGAGAGCTGAGAGCGAGGTCCGTACCCTTTCTCGTTGGGTTGCGTTGCTGGTGCAATGTTCTCCTTACCGACTCCTGGCGCGGTCGGGCCGAAGAGCAGTTGACGTCGCGCAGGAGGATGTGCAGTCGAAGAGGCAGAAGAGAGCCTTGGGCGAGTAGGATCTCTCTCCACCGGCTCTGTGGCCATAGCTGTCGGAGGGGAAGATGGAGGCGCTTCCTCTCGATGTCTCTTTCGACCTCTCGTCAGGTCAGCAGGGAGAGCCTTGCGCACCAGCGCCTTTAGCATCTTGGCCGAGGAGGCCGTGGCTTTCGTCGGCTCCATCGACTCCTCGTAGCCGCAGCTCTTCCTCTCTTCGTCCTTCCTCTTCTTGACCTTCTCCTTGACGCTCTACACAAGAAGAAAAACCGGCGCTTGAAATTTCGCTGTGTCCACACAAATCATTCGACCGAAGTGGTTGGTAGGCAACAACACACCAGCTACGTTATTTAAGGCTTGTTTATTAACAAAACGGGCGAATGGCAGGCACAGTGTGGCGCAACACACGGAAAGAGCAACGTGAGTGGAACAAAGGGAGAGTGGAGGGAAGCAGAGCACGTCCCACACTCGCGGCAGAAGAGCGCTGCCGCACTTGGCTTTCGCTCGGGTGCGTGGCGCCACACAGCTCGAGGAGAAGAAGACGGACGACGAACAAGCACGAAGTGGAGAGCACCCACATCATGACCACGCCGGGCCCTCCGTCCACTTGGCGTAATAGTGATGATCACCGGGTGGAGGGTGTAGCCCTTGTCGTTGTCGTCGTAGGGTCGGTGCATGAGGTCGTCGGTCGTCGTCGCAAGGTCCTCGGCCCTGTCCGGGCGAGCTGCGCGATCGTCGTAGTGGCTGGTTAGGCGGGTTGAAGAAGTGGCGGTGGTAGTGGCGTGGCTGTCGAACGACTGATAAGAGCTTGCGGTCTCCCTTCTTGATCGCCTTCATCCTCCTTCTCGCAGTCGGTCGGGTCGATAGTCGATGGTCGATGACCGGTGTAATGACAGCGGCGTAGATCGCACGCGGCAGATACGCGAGGGGGAGACGAAGGTCGAGACGAGCTAAGAGCGTTGGTCTGCCCGGGCGACCGAGATCGCGAGGCGCAGACAGACCGAAGGCAGGCGCAGGCTGATGGTGTCGAGGTAAAGGTGGCGGAGAAAGAGAAAGAACGTAGAGGAGAATGGAGATGGCGTGAGGCCCTGTGGGCTCACACGCAGGCCTTCCACTTAGAAGGCCGCCATGGAGAGCGAACAGCCCAGCGGCGGGAAGAACCCGCCCGACGCTGTCGCCGGCGACCCCGGCGCCACAGGCGCGAAGGCGGCAAACGAAGACGAGGGCGACGTAGACAGGTCTGACAAACCGAAGGGCGCGAAGTTGAGCGGCGGCAGCGTCATGGGCATCGCGCGCGACGCCCGGCTGTGGCAGCTCTCGCCGAAAGCGAGGCTCGGGCCGGTGTCGAGGTGACCAGCCGAATCCTCGCTGTCCGCGGCTTCAAAGTCGGTGTCGCTGGCGCAAGTCTCGCCGTCGCTGTCGAGGGCACAGGCAGAGTCGAGATGCAGCGACAGAATTGAGTCCATGTCGCTCGCGGCGGAGTAGAGGAGTGGCGACACCACTTCCTCCGCACCGCAGTCAAGGGCGTAGGCGAGGGCCATGTGGCCGAAGATGTCTCTGGCCTCCGTCGTGGCTCCTGCCTCGAGCAGCGCAGTCAGCACGGCACCCGCGCCAACTTCAGCTGCCCAGTGAAGCGCCGTGGCTTCCGTGGCATCCGAAGCACAGAGCTGGGCCCCGGCCTTCAACAGACCACGGACAATGTCTGCGTCGACCTGCAACCATGGCAAGATATCAGAGGCAAGGCCGTATTGGATTCATCGTAAAGCAACTGCTGCGTACCAATGAAGCGTAATGAAGAGGAGCTTCGAGGTCGCAGTTGGGCAGAGAGACGTCGGCACCATGTTCCAAGAGCACAGCGATCGCTGATACGCTGCCCTCCCGGAGGGCATAGTGGAGCGGGGTGTCGCCTTCGTCGTCCTGGAGGTCCGCTGGAGCGCCATGCTAGGGTAGAAGGAAGCAAAGTGCAGAGACGTCAGTGGTCATTGGCTACCGCGTGGTCAAGAGGTTGATAAGGAATATGTTTTGGGGGTAGCAAGGCAGTACCTGGAGAAGGGTCAATATGGTGGGGCTGTGATCGACCACAACGGCGCGATGAAGGGGGGTGTCGCCTTCGATGGCCGAAGCGAAACAGTGAGCACCGCTCAGGAGAAGCTGGCTGCAGACGTCGGCCTTGCCGGCGGCGGAAGCCCTAAAATAAATCAAATCACCGAAATGTTAATTACCAATTGCACACGTGCGGGTTCGTGTCGTACCAGTGCAGCGGAGTCTCGAGCAGTTGGTTGGCTGCGTTGGGGTCGGCCCCAGCGCGGAGGAGGAGCTCCACCACCTGCTGGTGGCCGAACCCGGCAGCCCAGTGAAGCGCGGCATTGCCGCGCAAGTCGCGTTTGCTCACATCCGCTCGGCTGGCCAGCAGCAGTTCCACCGCCCAGCAGTCGCCCTATACGTTTGCGGTGTGAATTGAATGAATAAGAAGGGGATGGAGGGGAAGAAAGTCAAGTTCTGAAATGAGCGCAGGGTACGTACACCAGCAGCAGCAATATGGAGGGCGGTAAAGCCGCGGGCATCGGGAGCATTAACTGCCTCACCTCCAGAGGAGTCCACTGAAGAGCGAAGGAGGTCGGGGCTGCCTTGCCACGCCGCTTGCGCGATGTCGCCTGCGTAGTGGGGGAGGAAGCGAAGGAAAAAAAAATCAATTAGTTCCGTACGAAAAATGGTTGTGGTGGAGGAGGCATACTGTCGTCCAGCCCGAAGTCGAAGTTGGGCCTGGAAGAGGTGGATGAGGTTTGTGTAGACGTAGAGCTCCTCTCCTCGTAGGTGAAGGACGCCGCGGTCGGCGACCACAGCTTGGAGTCATTGGATACGCGAACCGACACGATTCCTGCGTATCATGACGAGATACAGGTGCTTACGTGTCAGTAGAAAGCCAATGTCTAGACGTTAAGAAGGTAAGTCTGGCTTTTGCACGTACCCGAATGGTGAGGCGGAGTGGTGCAGATGAGGGTACGAGGGCCGTGGAAGACCGGCATAACATCGATGTTGTCAAAGCGTACGCGAGCTGAGGGACTATCGACGAAGTTGGTACCCAATACCGCCACGCGAGTGCCACCAGCTATAGTTCCACTGTAAGGGATCACCTGTGTACCATGCAACGCCGTAAGTCGTTGGTGAACTCTTGGGCGGTCACACCGCAGCAAAGGGGTGGTACCTCGGTCACCGAGGGGGTCATGGATGACACCGGGCGCAGCTGAGTCGAGTGGGACAGTACACAGACAGGGTTGGACTGTACATAGTCCAATATCTCATACTCGTTACCATGATATCTGGTGTAGTTTGCAAAGAATGTCAACAAAAATGTTACGAATCACGAGAGCAACATTGCCGGCATACCTTCTAAGCTCGAATCTGATCGCGAAGAGCGATTCACCTTGCTGGTGCGAGGTCGCCATAATCTTGAGCCTTCGGAATGAGACAACACGACCTGGCGCGACCTGTAGCACAAATCAACAAACGAACGTGAGATAGCGTGTCAGAATAGAAAGACAATAAGAGTCGCGATGGAGCGAATGTGCGCAAGCGCAGACCTTGACGGGCTTGTTGCCGGTCAGGAGCTTGTTCTTTTCCTCGAGAGTATCGCAGCGGATGAGCACGGGCGCGATGTAGAGGTTGGACTCCATGCCCAGTTCTTCTTCTACTAATTGGAGCGTCGGGTTGGGCTTGAGGTTGCGCTTGTACACGGATTTCTCGGGTGGCTGTTCCACGATGCGGAGCAGCGGCCTTGCCCTGGGGGTGTGCACATGGTGGAGGTTGGGGTGAGGAGTCAGCACACAAGGCGCGTGAGCGAACCAATCCCTCAGCACACTACAACCGCAATAGCACGAAAACAAGAAACACATCGTGGAGAGAGCAGTGGCGTTGTGCGAGGAAGCTGAGAGCGGTGAATCGATAGGGTCGAGGGAGAGGCCACAACATACACACACGACACACAACGGGTGAGTCGAGGAGCAGTTACCTCGGGGCGTGAGGTACGGGCGGGGCAGGGGTAGCGTGCGGAGTCGGCGGGGCGCCGGCAACCGCCAGACCCACGCCGCCCAGCCCAAGGGGCTGCGACGGTTGTGCCTGCGGCAGCGCCGGGAGCCCGGCGGCTGCCGCTGTACCCGGCGGGCCGGAGGTCGCCGAAGTGGGCGGCGGCAGCAGGCTGCCGAGGTCTTCAACAAGTGAGTCGTGGTTCGAGGTCAGGCGCGACTCGTGAAGGATGCGCTTGAGCTCCAGCACATCGAACGGTTGGAGTTGGAGGAGGGCGAGCAGCTGCAGCATCTGCACCGGCTGCAGACGCGGCAGGGCATCCTGGAGCGCGAGTAGGTCGTCGAGATCGAGCTGGAGGAGCATGCGCAGGGGCTGGTAGAGGTGGAAGTGCTCCTTGCGCAGCTGGAGGAGCTGGGACAGCACGGTCTGCTCTCGGCCGGCGTCGGCCGAGGCGAGCTCCTGGTGCAGGGAGGCGAGGGTCTCGGGCAGGAGCTGGCCCAGCAGCTGCTGGAGTTGCTGGAGGAGCTGGAGCTGCTGCACTTGCGGACCCGGAGGCACGAATTCGAAGATCTTCATGAGCTGCAGGATGGAGAGCCGATTGAGGAGCTGGTAGAGCTGGTACACCTGTACCAGCAGGCCGAACGACGCCACCATTTCCTTGGGCAGCTTGTCGATGGCCTCCTTGTCCTGAGACGACGTGGAATCACCGTCGCCGCCGTGGGGATGCTGATTGTCTCCATCTTCTCCATCTTCGCCATCTTCAGCCTTCGCCTGGCTGGCCTTGGCCACGCCGGGAGGAGGCTGAGCATTCGTTGAGGAGGTGAGGGTGACGAGTCGATCCACTTGGGCAGACGTCGCGTCGCGCAGCAATTCGCCCAATTGGCCAAGCAGAAGATCCTCGGGCCGATGCCGCAGGAATTGGGCCACGGTGGCCAGATGTTGGGGGTTGAGGCCTTGCAGGAGGATGATAAGCTCCAGCAGGTCATCTTGCAGAGTCTGGGTGTCCATTTCGAGAGGTTCGAGCAGTTGCACCAATTAACGACAAATTTCTATCTTCTCGAGAGAAGACAGAAGGAGGGGTCCAATAGAAGATGAAGAAGTCTTGGCCGAGCTGGCGGTGGATGGAGGGAAGCTGTAGAAGATGTCAGGCCCAGAGGCGAGCCTAACCCTATCTCTCTTTTTCTAACTTTTTTCTAATTTTTCCAAGCTGGCCTACACGATCGATGTCCAAGCCTTCAATCTTTCGGCCTCTTCTTTTCCCCTCTCCTTGCTCCTTCCAGCCTTTTTCACATTCCGTGCTACCCTACACCTGAAATTTCCACCTGCGGGAAAAAGAAAGGGCTGACGTGGCGTGAGGTCAGCAAAGAAATGAATTTTCCTCGTGAATTCTTTGCTTCCCTTTGCCCAAGATTGTGCCCAGCATTTCGTTCCCCTTCTTGAACGACTGAGCGATCGAGGAAGATGACGTCATGGCTGGGTCGAATGAGCGGAATCCTTGCGCCGCTCCCTGATGCCTCCCTCTTGGCGAGCGTACAGCAGCTTACCGCTCGTCTGCGCGCGGCGACCACCCCAGATGAGCGGTGTCGTGTAGTGAAGACCCTTCGAACCCACGCTCACTCGCGCGCTACCCACGAGGTACTCAAAGAATTCGAATTCAAATGCGCCCATTTCTCCTCTGCACTCCATTCTCTCATTCATTCATTCATCAACGAGCCACCCCTCCCGCACCAGAGCTAGCACGCTCACAGTGCGGTGGTGTGGCGGCTTTGGCGGGGCGTCACTTTCACAGGAGTTGGGCAAGGCCATTCCCGAGTTGGTGGACGTGCTCAAGCTGGAGCGCAGCAACCTCGACGCCGTGTGCGATGCCCTCGAGACGCTCTACCTCATCTGCAAGCCCGTTCCTCCCGAGGTTTTACCTCCACACCAGCTTCTCGTCTTGCGTTCCGTCGTTCAGTGGCTTGTTGATGTTTGTTGGCGCCGCATACTCAACTTCGCCGCCTTCCCTTTGCCTACGGTTTTGCAGGAGAACGAAGGCTCCGCCGGTTATGTGGAACTCTACAACGCGGGCCAGTTTGTAGAAGAGGAAGGATACGTGGGTGTCCTGTTGGCGCTCCTCGAAGAGAAGGAGTCCTACGTGCGCCTCAATACCGCCCAGCTCCTCACCACCCTCATCCAGCAGAAGGCTTCCACCCTGCAGGTACGGCTACCACTCCACCGCGCGTGCAACTCTGGTAGTACTGCAGTCGCCTCATGCGCTAGCTTTGGTATTGTTACTGCAGGAGTACATTCTCCGCGCTCAGATGGGCGTGTCTCGTCTGATGGACCTGCTGGTGGACCATCGTGAGAGCGTACGCAATGGTTCGTGTCTGCTCGCTCGCGCCACCCCTTCTTTTATTGTTTAATCGATTAGAAAATACGTTTATTAATTGGCTGTGGTGTACAGAGGGCCTGCTGCTCTTGACGCACTTGGCGCACTCCAACCAGGAGATTCAGAAGATTGTCGCGTTTGAGGGTGCTTTCGAGAAGCTGTTCTTCGTGATTGACGCCGAGGTGCGTCGTCTTCCCGTGCCTCCCAACTATGATGATGATGACTAACAAAGCGCGCACACGTCTGCGCTTCATGCCTTGACAGGGTGCTGCCGAGGGTGGTATCGTGGTGCAGGACGCTTTGAACCTGATGAACGCCCTGATCGCTGGCAATGTTTCTAATCAGGTTTGTTTCTTCTGCTCTCCACTCACCGAACGCAGCTAACATTGGGATGTGTGTGTGTGTGTGTGTGTGTGTGTGTGTGTGTGTGTGTGTGTGTGTGTG
>CDFC01061662.1:2687-18403 GCA_000826385.1 Acanthamoeba rhysodes | reverse complement strand
GTGTGTCGTGTGTCGTGTGTCGTGTGTCGTGTGTCGTGTGTCGTGTGTCGTGTGCGGTGGTGCTAATGACGGCGCACGACACCCACAGGCGACAATCTGCTGAAGTTCTACGCGGTGACGCAACCTCGAAAGGGGAAGCAGGAGCAGGGCATGGACGCCGCCGGGCTCATCGTGCCGCTGCCCGTCGAGCCTCTAGACTCGCTGCCCGCCTTTGCCCAGAGCCTTACCAACTACCGCGCGCTCCTCGACGCCAAGGCCAGCGGTTCTGCCACCTTAAAGAGCGACTGCGCCGACCTGCGGACTTCGATGGCCGAAGCCGTCGAGCGCGGCCTGTGCACGCTTTACGCCACGGGCAAATCGTTCGCCAGCCAGGAGTGGTTCCACTGCCGCACCTGCCGCATGGAGCGGGGCTACGGCTGCTGCACCGTCTGCGCCTCCACCTGTCACGCCGGACACGACCTCCTTGCCCGAGGTGCGCCTCTCTTGTGTCGTGTGTGCGTGTCGTGAATGCCCCGCGTGTCGTGTGCCGTGTGCCGCGCGTGTCGTGCGACGACGCTGAATAGTGGATTGTAGGCAACTCGGAGGGGTTCTACTGCGATTGTGGGAGCGCATCGGGCGAGGCGGTGCCGTGGGGCTCGAAGGACGAAGAGGTCAACAGATGGCACTGCCGTGCCATGAACGGAGTGCCGCCGGCCACGGTCTTTCACCAGTTCTTTCCCCAGCCTGCCTACCAGGTGCTCGACGCCCTGCAGTCCGAAACCGACTCGGAACTGGTCTTCCTCGGCACCGCCGCCGCTTCTCCCTCCAAGCTACGAAATGGTGCGTGTCCTGTATCGTATGTCGTGTAGTTCAAGTTCATGTCTTTCGCCAACTCACACGCACACGATGCGCAGTGAGTTCGATTTATCTGCATTTGGCGTCGGGGAGCGTGATCATGGACGCCGGGGAGGGCACCTACGACCAGCTGCTGCAGCGCTACGGGCGGGCCGACATCGACCGCGTCATACGGGGCCTCCGGCTCTGCTTTATCTCCCACATGCACGGCGACCACCTGATCGGCCTCGTCTCGCTCCTCCTCCACCGCACCGAACTTGACCTCCTCCGCCTCGCCGACGCCTCTGCCGACGTCATCCACACCGTCAACCCCGACAAGATTGTGTTGGTGGCGCCGCTCGACGTGCATCGCATGCTGGAAGCCTACAACCGGAGCTGCCCGGTACCGCTAGTCTACGACTTTATCGAGTGCCGGCACGTACACTATGCGCGCAGTGGACTCGATGCTGCCGGATTACAAGAGGTGGCGGGCGGGCGGGCGTTGGCGCGGGCGATGGAAGCGCTGGGGCTGGCCCGGGTGGAGACGGCCGAGGTGATCCACGCGTGCAACAGTGGCGCCCGAGCCCACGCCATCGCGCTGACCAGTCGCGACGTTGGATGGAAGATTGTCTACTCGGGTACTGCACGCAGTTGCTGGGGTAGTTGTGGGTGTGGTTAAGGTGGTTGCTGATGGTGTTGAGTGCGGCGGCGGTGCAGGGGACACGCTGCAGCCGTGCCAGGAGCTCATCGAGCTGGGCATGGGTGCGACAGTGCTCATCCACGAAGCCTCGTTCGCGCAGGACAAGGCCCGCGAGGCCCGACGCAAGTTCCACTCCACCAGCGAAGACGCCATCGAAGCCGGTGCGCAACGAAACACACACGCACGCACACACGGCACACGCACACGCACACGACTAAGAGCACGACTCTCGCAGGGATGAAGATGGGCGCGGCGCGAATCGTGTTGACGCACTTCAGCCACCAGTACGTGCGGAGTCTGCCGCCCTTTGCACCCAACGCGCGAGCGGCGTGGGCCACGGATCTGATGAGCGTGCGGCTGTGCGACCTGCGCCGGCTGCCCCTCGTCGTGGCCCCCATGTCCGCCTTCTTCGCCGACCAGGAGCGCCAGCGCGGTGCCAAGCCCGGCGAGTCCGACTCCGACGACGAGCCCGAAGGCGACGACAACGATGCCGCCGAGCCATAGCACACGCCACACTCACAGCAAACAATTTGAAGAGGAACGAGCTTCACGACTGACCTCTGTGATCATCCGGCGGGCGACTATCAAGAGAAGGTAGCAAGTGCTGTTTTGGTTCCTCGCTTGACATCGCACTTCTCATGGTCGCGGCCCGCTCTCAGCCTCCGGCCCGCTGCTGCTGCTGGTCTGGTTGTCTTCGTTTCCGTCTTCGTCATTGGCATCGTCTTCGTTTTCGCCGTCTTCAACATTCTTTGCGTCTTCGTCGTCGTCTTCGTTCTTTTCGTCGTCGATGGCGCTACGCGGCTGTTGCTGATGGCCCCGCCGACCAGACGGCCAGCAGCAACACAGCAGTCGGTCGCGCAGTGACTGGCGGCCACCGCCGGCGGGCCCACTGGCCCCAGCCGAGCCATCGGAGTCCATGCCTGGCAGGCGCGGGTGAAGCAAAAGTACGAACGTCGAGGGCGACGACGCGGCGTGGATGAATGCACTCCACCGCGATTGGTCTTGCGCGAATGTGTCCCACGAGCGGTCGATACCCACGAGCAGCAGCTGTCGCTGGTGCTTGGCCCGCTTCTTCTTTTCCTCCCTCAGCGTTGCCTCTATCATGTCGAGTTGGTGAGTTGCAGTAAGTGCAGGCTGGGTCGTGATCGAGAAAAGACGAGCCGGGGAGCTCATACCAAGGAGTCGGTTCATGTTGACTTGGATGATGGTGACCTGCTCAGGGTGCTTGTTGAGTTGCGCGAGCACGTCGTCCATATCGCTCATCCACGCTCGCTCCGGATCCTCCTCGAGCTCCAGCTTTTGCTGCAAAACAACATCAGCACACGACACGCCCGATCGCACACGGCCGGAGAGGTAATGAGGTAACCTTTTCGCTTCTTCGCTTGCCGACGTGCCAGGGGAGGTGAGGGTGATGATGGCGCTTCCTCGGCCGCTTGCGCGTGTGGCGGAGCTGCATGATGCCCTCATGGTCGCTCTTGGATGCCGTCCCTTGACGCCCGCGCTCTTCTTCCTCCTCCAACCTCTCTGCCATCCTGCAATGCAGTCGGTGTCCCTTCAGCTCGTGCAATTATTCGCGTGCGTGCGCGTGTGCGTGCGTGTACCGGCTGATTCCCTGCATGCTTCGGCTGGTGCTCATTCCACGGCCGGCTATCGCCGACTGTACGTCGGTTTCAGAGTCGCTCTCGAGCTTCGGTGCGGCTGCGCGTCTCTTCTTCGTCTTCTTCGCCGTCCTTTCCCTGTCTTCGGCCGAAGACCCGGAAGCTGGCTCGTCGAGCCTGCTGCGCTCACGCGCGCTCCGGCCCCGGAACGGCTGAATCAGCGCCCGGGCCAGCCGCACCAGTCCGCGCTTGAGCAGGTCCAAGAGGAATAGGATGTCGAAGAAGTCGCCCACACTATACGGGCAGCACTTTTCCCTCTTCTTCTTTCCTTTCTTTCGCTCTTCATCGCTCTGCGTGACCTCGTCGTCTTCGTTCTTTTCGTCTTCGTTCTTTTCTTCTTCGTTTTCGTTATCATCTTCTTTCTTGTTATACTCGACGTCTTGCTGGACGTCGTCGTCGCTCATCGCGAGCTCCATCAACTCACCCATCTCCGTCGCAGCTTCATCGTAGTCCTCGTCATAGTCATCATAGCTGTAGTCCTCGTATTGAGTCATGAGTTCGCGCTCCCAGGCCTGGCGCGAGGGCATGACGACCGTGACCTTAGTCTGTGGATTGTTGAGCAGGGAGAGCACCAGCTGGAACGCCTCCCGCTCGCACCGCTCGAACCGATACACGAACAACACGCTATCTACACTATTCATCGCATTGAAGTTTCCCTGTATGTCCGCACGCGCCACGCTCGTAAGTTTGTTGAAGGCGAGAGGGAGGGGGAGGGCGGGCGGGTACGGGGTAGACGAGGGCGCCGATGGGGGCGCGGGCGTGCTGAAGGAGGTGATGCAGGATACCCCGTCCTTGCGTGAGCTCGGCTCCGGCGTGGGGCGGATGCCAACACAGCAAGACCAGCTCGTGCAACTGAACAACGACACCGGCAATGACACAAGACACACGCCTGCGGTGAGTCGAGTGAATGTGAGACTTATGGGTTCAAGGGAGGGGCGCACGTAGGAGTTGAGCATCTGGGTGAGGTCGTGCGTGACGTGGGCCGACACCCGCATGGTAGAACGCAGGTTGAGTCCCAGCAGGGTGGCGTGCTTCTTGGCAAACACCAGCGCGTTGGACTTCTTCTGCCGAAGCTGCGTGTTCCCAATCTCACCCGTCAACCACTGCGCATACACACTGGCACGCACGACACGCTCACGCACACGCACACGCACTGCAAGCATCCCGCGCGCGCGCGCGCGCACACACACACACACACACACACACACACACACACACACACACACACACACACACACACACACACACACACACACACACACACACACACACACAACGCGGGGAGGTTACCGCGAAGAAATAGGAGGAAGGCGCGTCGGAAACCTCCATGAGCTGGAGGGCGTTTATAGTGGGCCGCCGCCGCAGCTTCTTCCGCCGCTTCTGCCCGTGGATCACCGCAGCCGCCACCTCAACCATCGCCAGCGCCGACGCCGGCTCATCTACGCACATCACCACCGAGAACTTGTCCCTGTGCGTGCGGTCATGCGTGAGGTGCGGTGAGTGCGGAAGTCATTGGATTTTGGTCGCAACGTACTTGGGTCGAAGGTTGGGGTCGGTGCGGACGGCCCAGCGGGTCCAGAGGAGGTAGCACAGAGGGGTGGTGATGAAGGTGTTGAGGAGGGCCATCACGATGAACGACGCGAACATCTCCTCGGTGAGGATGCCCACGTCCAGGCCGATGTTGAGCACGATAAGCTCCACCAGACCCTTCGTGTTCAGCAGGACCCCCACCGTGAGCGATTCCCTGCCAAAGAAGAACAAAGAGCGAAATGAGAACGAACACGAAGAAGCACGGAAAGAACGAAGAAGTTGTGAGCCTTGTGGCCAAGGTCAGTAGGTGGTGGCGGGTCACCTGCAGGTGTGGCCGACCAGACGGGCGGCGAAGGAGGCGCCACCGATCTTGCCGATGTTGGAAACGGCGAGAATGAGGATGACCATGATTCCCGACTGGGTCGTGTTGAGATCTTCCAGCTTTGTGCGCAGACCCGAGTACGTGAAATACAGCGGCAGGAACACGATCGTCACCAGGTCCTATAGGACATCAACATTACACAACACCATCAGTCGGACGTGTGCGGCCGAGTGCGCGTGCGGTCGAATGCGCGTTTGGAACGAACCTCGATGGCCTTAGTGACTTTCATGTGGAATTGGTTCTCGCGGGGCACTACGATGCCCATGACGAACCCGCCGAAGATGGCGTGGATGCCGATGGCTTCGGTCGTCCAGGCCGACGCGAAGAGCAGCATGAGCACCAGGACCAGGGCCTCGTGCTGCATCTTCTTGCGGTGCGAGGTGCGCACCAGCAGGGCCGTGATCGGCCGCACGACGACGAGCATCAGCAGCACGTAGCCGAGTAGCGCGAGCAGCGTGTAGAGGGCCGTTAGGCTCCCGCTCGATTTGGCAATAGATACCACCAGCGCCAAAGCAATCCAGCCACTGTGTTGGAAACACGCGTCAGGCCACACACACACACACACACACACACACACACACACACACACACACACACACACACACACACACACACACACACACACACACACACAACCGCACACGACACTCGGGCAGACACACTTACGAGACATCGTCAATGGCGGCGACGGAGAGGGCGGTAACGCCCACGCGGCTCTGCATGAGGTTCTGGTCGGCGAGAATGCGCGCGAGCACGGGGAAGGCGGTGATGGCGGTGGCGACACCGGTGAAGAGGATGGCCTCCAGGTAGGTCGCGCCGCTGGGCACCTGGTAGTAGATGTAGGTCGAGGCGCCGAGGCTGAGCACGAAGGTGAAGCCCATTGCGGTGAGGCTGATGACCAGGGACGGCCCGAGCTTGCGCTTGAAGAGCTGCGGGTCGACCTCCATGCCGATGAGGAACATGAAGAAGATGAGGCCCACCTCGGCAAAGGTGTGGAAGACCTCCATCGACTCCTCGGGGAAGATGTTGTCGGTGAAGCCCGGCACGTAGCCCATCACCGACGGCCCCAGTATGATGCCGCCCACAATTTCTGCGATCACAGGCGGCTCTAGACGCGCACAACATATTGACAAAGTACTGTTAAGCAAGATTATATGTTTATTGATATATCAATATGTTGGGGAAAAAACAATTTTACAACAGTGAGAGAAGACCTTAATGGTCGAGCGGAGGGGGAGACGTACGTTTGACATAGCGAAGGATTTTGGTGAGGATGCGACTGAGCACGACCACTAGGATGAGCTGAAGCAGCAGGAGTAGGATGGCGGACCCGTCGAGCGGGTTGTCCCCTTCAAAGATGCTCATTGTGTCCGCCGAGTGGGTCCTGCCTCCCTCGGTCGGTGGGTGATGCTGTTGGTAGGGCACACTACAGGCGCGTGGAGTGGTTGTGGTGCCCCGGGTAGGCCCGGTGCTAGAGCAGGCGCTGTGTCGGGCCAGGTCCACTGCCGTGGCGGCCTGTCCGCGGGCCTCAAGGGCAGGCGAGATAAGTTTGGCAGGCGTTGGTTGGCTGGTTGCAACCAGACCCTCCCCCGCGCCCATTGGCCGAACTGTTAGCACATGGGAAAGGCAGCGGAAAGGGAAGGAATTCAATACATGCCCTCGCCTTTGGCTGGCCGTTTGCTGCGCCAAGGCCCGCCGGCGGCATGGAGCCTTTGGGTGGTGCTTTGGGTGCTCCCTGTCGCGCCGGTGGCATTGCCTGGCGCGCCCACGGGGTGCCCATCAGGGGCCTCCCACAGGGAGCTTGAGTGGGCAAACCCGGTAATTGGGGGGATAAAATAGGGCGGAGAGGCGGAGATGAAGGGGCAGGACGTGGCGGGCCACCACCCGGAACTTGAACTAAAAGACCGGTGGGCTGTCTTTTGTGTGTGTGTGTGTGGTGCGTCGTCCGATCTCATCCTACAGCTGTAGCAAGCAGCATCTGCCACTGGATCGGCGAGAGAGAGAAAAGTTCAGGTCAGATTAGAGAGAGGGGGAGATCATTACACAAACAATATCAACACAGATGCCAAGCCGAGGCTTGCCGTTGATGGTTCGCATGGCGATTGCAACGATTTGCCTGATCGCAGTGGCCGTCGTGGCGACGAATGCGGAGGCCGCTGTGGCCAAATCCAAGTACGCTTATGCCACCATTCACTACGAGGGCACCCCCAAGGATGCAGGTAACGTGAACAACCCTTGCGCTCCGCGGATCATCTGCCATCACAATTATAATTTTTTAATTATTATATCGTCAAAAATTGATCCTCTTTGCTCATCTTTTGCGTTAATCATCTTCAAGCATCAATTCATGAGCACGAGTGGAGTGCGTCAATGCAGATCAAATCAAATTTGTACATATTATTAATAATATGTACAATTAACAACATCAGAGTACTTGCTGGCGATTCGAGTAATGATGCGCTCGCTGCGACGAACGGGCACCAAGGCCGACGTGGTGGTGCTGGTGTCGCCCAACGTGAAGGAGGAGACTCGCCAGGTGCTCCGGCAGGACGGTGCCATCGTCACCGAAGTGCCCAATCTCGCCAATCCCTACAAGGCCGCCAAGGCCCAGGGTGAGCCGCAGCGCTACCTCGCGCGCTTCGAGTTCACCCTCAACAAGCTCTACATGTGGAACCTCACCCAGTACGAGCGGGTGGTCTACCTCGACGCCGACAACATCGCCCTGGGCAACCTCGACGAGCTCTTCAACTGTGGCCACTTCTGCGCCGTCTTCATGAACCCCTGCAACTTTCACACGGGCCTCCTCGTCATCAAGCCTGACACGAAGCAGTTCAACCACATGGTGGAGAGCCTCCCCTTCATCGAATCCTACGACGGTGCCGACCAGGGCTTCCTCACCGCCTTCTTCCCCTTCAAGGTGCGCGCCCGCGGGCCTCCTTGTTCTCACCCATTGTTGATCGCGCGCCTTTGCACTGTGGCAAGTGTTTGTAAGATCATGCCACACACACACACAAGCTAACTCAAACAAACGTGTGCAGGAAATGGGCGGCGCTCCGATGTTCGATCCCGAGAACCCGCAGAAGGATGCGCCCCTGCTGCGTCTGCCTCCGGGCTATAACCTGAACGCCCTTTGGTAGCGTACATCTTTGTCTACTTCCTTCTTCCTGGAGCGCTCCCTCGTTGGCTGACCGACTCGCTGCTCAGGTACTACGAGCACGGCAACTGGCGTCTATACGGCTGCCACCCGAGGTTCAAGCAGATGGGTACCACGCCGGGTCTCGCCATGACTTTCCCCGTCGCTCCGTTCATCAAGGTACCACGTCACGCGCACTTTTCTCCGTACATGCAGCTAACGTGCCGCCTTTCTCATCTTTGTACGCAGCCGTGGAACTGGTGGCCCTACCTGATCCTGGACGATAACTGGAACTCTTGGCAGGGAATCCGGGCCGAACTAGGTACTGCGGTGTAGTAGCAGTAGTTGTGTTTCTTGGACTCACCATTGGAAATCGGTCGTTCTACGTCTAGGTGAATCGCACGGCCACGTGCTGATAATCGCGATGCTGCTGCTTGCGGGCTTCACCGGCCTCATTCTCTGGCTGTCGGCGAATCTGCTCCAGTCGCCGTGCCTCGCCAGCCCCACCAATCGCTCCAAGGTGTTGAGGATACTGGACACCCTGATTGGCTACTCGAGCAAGAGCGTGGTGGGCCTCGCTCTGGGCATTGTGTGCGTGTTCCTGTCCGGCATCATCCCCTTCATGATGCTCCCGGCCACGCTGCCGCCCACGCTGGCCTACTTCATCTTCGTCGTCTCCGAGTTCACCCTCAACTTCGATTTCGTCGTCTTCGCCTCGTCCTACCTCCGCTCCGACACCACCAAGGCGCGTCTCATGCCCGTCCTCCTCCGAAAAACGCTCATCGCCTTCCTGCCCGCCGTCGTCGTGGCGTCCATCACCGGTGCCATCGTTACCTGGAAGTACGGACCATTGATTTGTTGATTTATCTATTTTATTTATTCGCCTTATTCCTTTGGCTGGCATCGATGGCTGCTGACCAATCGAGTGGCCACCCTACAGGCTCTACCCGAAGTGGATGTTCCACCTGGGCAAGATCATCTTCGTGGCGCAAACGGCCTTCGTCATGCTGCTACTGCAGGTCAACATCTACAAGCGACTCCTGGCCCAGGCGCGACCCAATCCGCCTGCTCGCGTCAAGCCCGAGGAAACCCGCCTGCCCATGTAAATAACCCAACGCACCGGCCGATAGGCACGCACGACACGACCAACGGCATGCCCTCGCCTTTCGCCGTCGGGTCGCTTTTGCTTGAATGGATGGAATTCCACCACAAACAGACAAGGAATGCAAAAAATGCGGGAAACATTTTGGCGGGAAAATGGGCGAGGCCAGAACGTTGAAGATTACAATTCGCAGCAAGACAGAAGATGGAGGTCCCAAAACCAGGACCACTGGCGTCCTCCCTTCTATGGCGTCGGGCTCCTCATTCGCCTCAGCCATCCGCCGTTCTCTACGTAGACACGGAGTACGTAATGCTGAGCCGAAGCATTCAAAAGAATTGACTTATAATTCATATTCAAATCCTACAGTTGCGTGATCACATGCGGTGGTGGGGCATCCACGGTGCAGAGATGGTTTCCGTTGAATTCGCACCCGGTTGCGTTGAGCACTGGCGGCGAGAGCAACGGTGGGGTCACCTGCCTCCACCCTCTCGGCAACGACAACGAGCGGGTGATGTTCGGCACTCAAGAGGGCATGGTGGGCGCTTTGGAAGTGCACTCCACCAGCACCAGCAGCACTGCTGCCAGCAACAACAACTCTCCCATGATGGAGCTGGGCTCGCCCGTGCTCTGCCTCGCTCGCAGCCCCGATGGCCAACGCGTAGCTGCCGCCACTGAGTACGTTGTCTACTCAAGATCACCACCAGTCCTACTCAGTTAGAGTCATTTTCTGACCCTATAGCTCTTTGTTTGTGGTTGTAGGTCGGGCCTGATCTCCGTGGCCGGTCTGGCCGACCCGCTGGACGTAAGCTGTCTCACTGGCCACAGCGGCGCCGTCCTGAGTCTTTCCTACGACCCCAAGGGCGAGTACCTCGTACGTGTGATCCATCAACCCGGTTCAGTTGGGCTCCACTGTAGTGATAAGCACATGACACTGACGGTTGTGTTTATGCGGCTCTTTGGGATGTAAGGCCTCGGTCGGCGCTGATGGCACGGCGCGCTTATGGAATCTCGCCCAGGGCAATATGATCGTGTTGCACGTCGCCCAGCGAGCCACTTCCGTCGACTGGAACCCCACAGGTGAGACCATCGCTATATCCTAGCGCTGATTGAGCCCAATCCCAATGACAACAACAACTGACCTGTTACCATTTTCTTTCCCCGTGCTCTCTTATTGACGCAGGCGCTCAGCTTGCCGTGACCACGGAGACGGATGTGCTCCTCGTGGACCGCGACGTATGGACCGCGGCCAAGCCGCTTCTAGCCAACGTGCGTACTATCAGTTTTCCAGGCAACCCATCGACTCGCGCAATGGTGAACTCAGATCAATCCCAATGCAGTACCCGGCCCGTGCCTTCCGGTGGTCTCCCGATGGCAAGCACGCTGCTGCTGCGGGCGGCAAGGGGGAGCGCGCCGTCCTGATTTGGGACATGTCCACCCGCGCAGTGGTTAACAGCCTCAGCCACCACACGGCCATAATCTCGCTGTCGTGGAGCCCCGCCGGCACACAGATCGCACTGGTACGCGCCCCATCATTCCTCAGCATGCCACGCATGCGCCTGGTGCTGACACACGGCGCTGGTTCAGCTATCTGAGGAGGGCAAGTTCTGCTCATGGGACGCGACCAGCCCGGCAGCGCTGGCCAAGGCCCTGGTGCCCGCACCACTGCCGCCGCTGCCATCGTTGTCGCGAACCGGAGGCGCGGTGGCGACCGCCGACACACAGGCGGGCGCGGGGCCACATGCCGACCGCGTTGAGTGGGACGAGGAGAGCTACGCCGCCACCCAGTCGGCCTTCCAGCCCAACAGCGGCGACGTCTCCCAGTCCTGGCACTGGCTCGGTACGCTCCTGGGCCTACGCACACGACACTCATGCTTCTGGTGTTGACGGATTGTGGTGGCGACGTTCGACTCTTGTCTGTTGATACAGCGTGGACGCACGAGGGACTGATCTACGTGCTCGAGTGGCAAGACGCCGAGGTACACGTGGAATTCTACAACCGGGGCGACTTTGCCGGCTTCAAGTTCCCCAACACGCTTAACTTCACCATGGCGGTACAGTGTTTCTTTCTCTGATTCGCATACGCGCACGCGCTCAAGACACACTCACACACATCCCTCTTGCTAGGCCATCACTGGCGGCAAGGCGGTGTTTGGTTCGAAACGGAATCCCGCGCAACCGGTGTCGTTGTCGAGTCTCTTCTTCCGCCCATGCGACAAGCTGATGCACGACCCCTACAACCCCCTCCCTCACTGGGTGGTCAACATGCCATCCGGTGAAGACATCACGGTACCAAATGCCGCGTGTGTGTCTTGTGTCTTGTGTGAGCTCACACAGAGCTCTAGGCGGTAGCGATCGGAGCCGACTGGGCTGCGGCGGCGACGAGCAAGCAGTACCTGCGTGTCTACTCGGAGCGCGCGGTGCAGCGCGCGGTGGTGGCCCTGCCCGGACCCGTGGTCACCATGGCCGGCCACAAGAAGCACCTGGCCGTCATCTACCACCGCACGCCCGCCGTGCTCGATCGCCAAAACCTTGAGCTGCGCCTCTACAACATCGACACCGAGCAGTGCGAAGCCACCATCTCCCTCGGTACCTCCATTTATGTCCTATTTAACTATTTTTTTCATTTTTGCAGGGCTCATACCTTGTCATTTTTGGTTCTATTTGGCAGGGCTTGGTGCGGGGACGATGCTGAGGTGGCTGGGCTTCTCGTGGCGCGGGATGGTCCTGGTGAAGGACTCGCGCAATGTGCTCCGCGGGCTCACGCGCCAGTTCGGCTGGCAGTGGACCACCGTGCTCGACTTTGCCCACGCGGCCAAGGAGCACGGCGCCAGCGACTGGTGGATCACGTCGGTCGACTACGAGGAGGTGCGCGGCGTCGCCATCCGCGGAGCCGACACCCAACCGGCCACGTTCGGCCTCATGAAGCATCCCATCCCCGTCGCCTTTACCCCACAGCTGGACGCCATTCAGGTACTCCTGCCAGCGCGTGTGCAATGCAGTGCAGTGCGTGCGTGCGGTCACGTGCTACTTGAGATTGACGTCTGATGGTTGTGCAGGACAAGTCGGATAAGGCCAGTGATGAGGCTTACGTGGAAGAGGTGTACCTGCGCCACCAGGCTGTCGTGCAGCACAAGAAGTGGGCCAACCAGCAGGGCTACAGCATGCCCTTCGATACCAAGGTACCGCACATCACGCCGCGCGCAAGAAGACCGCAGACACGCAAACACACACAACTACGGCCGTCTGACTCTTTCCGTTGCTGCAGAACGATGTTGTGGACGACTTGCTGCTGGCTGACGCGCACCTGCTCAAGATGATGCGCATTGCCCTAAAGCGCGGCGAAGCAGCCCGGGCGTGGGACTACGCCACCCTGCTTTACTTCCCCAAGTACTCGCCCAACCCGTGCGTGTCGTGGGGTGACACATGTGTCATGCGGGGATGTTAACATGAAGTGCTGTTGTCGGCAACACATAACAGGTCGCTCAATATCGCGGTGAAGATGGCGGAGATGCAGCGCAGCCTGAAGCTTGTCGACAAGCTGTTGGACCTCCTCGACGAACGCAAGGACTCGTTCGAGGAGGAGCGCAAGCAGGCCGCAGCCCTCGAGGCGGCCGCAGAGGAAGAGGATCAAGAGACCGCGCCTGTCGGCTTCAGCCTCGACCTGAGCAAACCGGCGGCCGGCGGCCATGACAAGGGCGACCAAGAGGAAGAAGAGGAAGCGGACATGGACGACGACACGCCCAAGCCGGCCAAGAAGGCGCGCACGTCGCAGGTCGAGGCGGCTACTAAGAAGACCACAACCCAGACGACGGCGAAGAAGAGCGCGTCGCGAAGGGAGGCTGGCGCTCACGGAGCAGCGGCGGCGGCGGCGGCGGCGGCGGCGGCGAGCGCGTCGTCGTTCAGCTTCACGTCGGTCCGATCGGAGAGCGGAGCGGTGTCGGTGCGTCTGGCGAGCCGGCCGGCGGCACCAGCTGCGACGACGGACCACCGCGAGTCCCCGCTTCGGGCGGACTCGGCCGCCAAGAAGAAGGCGGGGCCGCCGTCGAATGGCGCCGCCGCCAACAACACCGCCACCAAGAAGAAGAAGGCGACGACGACCAACAACACCAAGCAGGACGCTGCTGGCAAGAGGAAACGCGAACTGACGCAGCCCCGGCTCAACTTTGCCAAACAACACTCAGGCCCCGAGTGAGAGAGGCCCCAACCCAACCAAGCCAGTCACAACACGGTTCCGCTCAACACACAGTGCTCTTGCGCGGTTGGTGGTCCGCTGCCTCGTTACTTGTGTGCTGACGACGGAGGTAGAGGCGGCCGGTCGTGTGGTGGTTGGCTCTGACGACCAGCCCTCCACCGCTGCCGATCTTCAGGCGACGCATTCTTGGAGGAGGTGCTCGTCCGCTTCTGGGTCGCTGGGCGGCGGCGAAGGATGGGCGTCCCACACGGCCACATTGGCCACCATCACCAGCAGGTTCAGCACCTCCCTGCCAAACCGCGCCTCCTCCTCCTGCGCCACATGAGATGACGATGGCGAGGCAGCGGTGATGGTGGCTGCGGTGGGGCGGAGGCCCAGGACACGCCCGATGGCTGCGAGCTTGGCTTGGTGGCCGCGCACGCCCGCGTCGTCGATGTACTGCGCCACGTAGAGCTCGTGCTCCTCCCCGGCGCCCAAGTTCTGGAGAAGCTGCAGCTGTCGGTCGTCCGTCATGACGGTCCGCACGGTGAGCCGCTCGTGCCACGCGTGGTCGGACAGGAAAGACAGCTTGCGGTCATACGAGAACACGAGCCTGCCGCCGGTGCCGCCCCTCGTCTCATCAACGTTGTTGTCGTTATCGCGGCGGGCTTCGACGTCGATAGGCGACGATGGCGAAGTGCCCTGACGAGGGCCGACTTTCCTCCTCTTCCCGCCGCGAGGTTTGTCCTGTTGGTCGTCGTTGTGGCCCTCGCCGCCGCCGCCGCCGCCGCCGCCGCCGCCGTCATCGGCGTTGGAGTGTTGCGCGTGGTGGTGGTTATTGGGGGCTAGTGCAGAGAGCCGAACCACCCAGCGCACGCTCGAACTGGTGAACAGGCGGCGCTGCTGGTCGTCCACCCGCTTGGTGCTGATGGAGCGCCCTTCGACGAAGCGCAATGCCTCGAGGAAGGTCTGCACCGCGACGCGTTGGGTGAGCGAGAAAGAAGAAGATGACGATGATGATGATGATGATGATGAAGAAGAAGAAGGTGATGAAGAAGAAGAAGAAGAAGAGGGACTGCGCACATGTGTCGGTTCGGCGACTTGGCGTGCTCGTCGAGCTCTGTCCGGCGTGGCCTTGCGCCTCGTGACTATATAATCTGCCGTAGACCAAAATGGGGAAACTGCTCGACCCAAACCAACCAAGAAAGATGAGCAAACCAGAGATCAGGGAATGTGCGCCGATCAAGGTAAGGGGCGTTGAGTACCGTCCTCGGTGGTCTTGTGCAGCTCCAGGGCCTGACCGACCAGTGCGATGCGGCGCTGGCCGAAGAATTGGCCGATGGCACGCCGCACGTGGCGCAGCCCGCGCAGCTTCTGCGGCCGCCGCTCCAGCTGGGCCTGTTGAACAGACGCAAGCAGCGAGAGGGGCGATTCATCGTCGACCGAACAGCAGCCACAACTAAACCAAGCCAGGGGTTGTTGGTGTGGTGGGGCTCGTACCAAGACCGGATCGATGTGGTCCCCAAAGAAGCCGTTGGCCTCATCGAAAACAGCTTTCTTTGTCGCACACACCGCCGGCGCCATTGCGCCAATCGTTCAGGTCAGCCAAACGCACGCACGCGCTCACGCACGTAAGCACAAAAAGGCATGGTATGGGGTACCCGCTGGAGAAAGCGCTCGGCTTGACGCGGCAACTGGACAGAAGAGAGCTCCGTTCTGGTGTAGTCGCGGGGAGGCCACGCGTAGCCGAGCCCCGCCAGCAGCACCGCCACAGTACTAGCGCAATCCCAAACGACACCCGCGGGTGCTGCAGCTGCCTCCTCGTCGTCATCGCCCGCCGGGCGGCCAGGCGCGTCAGTCGTGAAGCCGAGAGCGCGCCAGATCTCGCCGAGCAGCTTGTCGTCGGTACTCTTGGCGAGGACCCCCGCAGTCCCCTGCCACGTGAGCAGCGGCTTGGTGATGCCGCCATCGCTCGTTGGGCTGGTGCTGGCGGCGGTAGCGCCAGTAGCACGCTGCTGCTCGCCGAGGCCCAGACCCAGCGCCTGAGACCAGGCCTGCGAGGTGGTGTGTAGGTCGACAAACAGCTCCTCACTCCAACCCCACCTGCTGGCATCCGCCGAGCAGAGAATCCTGATCACCTCTGATTGGAGACAGATCAGTTGGGGTGTGGTTGTGTGTGGTTGTGTGTGTGTGTGTGTGTGTGTGTGTGTGTGTGTGTGTGTGTGTG